>BGPR01000543.1:276822-290897 GCA_013235015.1 Araneus ventricosus
TGTAAAGGCTGCTTTCCAGTTAAGATTTCACTACTGCAATGAAAGCGAAACAACACAGACAGAGAACGACATTTACAGTTAATCTAGACGGGGTCGAAACATGCGTTGAACGAATAACTAACTACAAATACGTTAAAAAATTTTGTATCAATATTATCTTTTGAATTCTGCAGATTTTAGGCGGACTTTTATTGGGAATTTCAGTTTTGCGTTTGTTCCTTTTATTTCGTTGCTTTCAATTATCTGTAGCGATGCAGTGAAGAAACATTGTTTTTAAGTTTAGCAGTCAAAACGCTAACAATTCGTCTTAAAATATCGTAGAAATCCAATGCAAGGGCCTGATAAAAGAAATTTATGCAATGTTTCATGGGATTGAATTAGAAAAGCTCGTAGTTCAATACGGTTATACCAATATCTCATACTGAGTTCTTTAATCTGTCCTTTGTCGCCATCTGTCGAGAGGGAAGAAAACTTAACTCATCACCCTATTAGTTTCGTATTCAATTTTACCACGATATGTTTTAATATGTGAGTGACATAATTATTTTTGACTCTCTGTAATTGTGATGTTTATGGTCAAATTTCACAATTGTTGAATGATAATAATATAAAACGTAATATCAAAATTTCACAGTATGAAATTTGCCTTTTCATCTACAAAGCATAAAGAAATTCTCTCTCAATATATATGTACAAAAGTGTAACTTCGATTTTTCTATTTGATTTTTGTTCTGATAACTTTTTCTCGCTCTTGTTAAAAAAATAATTAATAAGGCAGAGTTAATTGTTAATAGTTATCGTATTCTGATATTTAAATTTATACATATGTGTTAATAAATAATCTAAAAAACGTTCACGATTTTGAAGTTGCAATAAAGTCTTTTTACTGAAGCATCTTCTTTGGAAATTCTGCAATGAAATTTAACTATAAAAAGAAATTACCTCTTCGTATGGATTATATACGATGTCCATAAATTATTCTCGGGATTTCCTCACCTCATGACGAGTGACGGCTCGTCTATTAGGGCTGCAGAACTCCGTGAAATTTTTTTCAAACTTGTATTTTCGTTTTTAATCTTATTCGCTTACTTTTTCACTCTCAGAGTTCCATGACTTACGAAAATGCAGAAAAGTAATAAAAAATTGAAAAGAAGACAGAAAATATATCAAAAAGTAAGAGAGAAGCAAATCTGATCTGAAAGGTACTCTGCCCAACCCCAAAATTAGTTCACTGCGCAGAAAATCCGGAGAGGAAAAAGCAACCCTTTCTACCTTTAACTTAGACGGGCTATGGACTGCTGGGCGATCAGCTCTGGCTGGCACGGAGACAACTGAACGAGAAAAAGATGCTCTTTTTAATTTATTTTTTTCCTCTTTCCCACACAAAGTGGCAATCTCATTGGCTGTTAATGGGTTTTGGTTTCGGTTTGTGTTTGTGTTGCGTCGACAGAAACACATCTGGTTGATTGATTATTTTCTTTCTCTTGATAGAAGGCTCGATTTATTTTGAAGAAGATATTAATTTTTGGAAGAGTGTTATCGAGTGAAGTGGACGAGGTGTGTATGTGGAGCTCTGACTTTTTTTTTTAGTCAGCAAAATCGTCACATCAACATTCACTTAATTTTCTGTTAGTAAAACTAGTAGTAAATTCTGGTTATTTAATTTGTTTGAAAAGCAGGAAATTTCATATCTGACTTTGGAATTAAAAAAATTTGGTCTACTGAAAGATAAAGAAGTTTCTTAAAAATGTATTCTCTTGATAAATATTATCTTGCAGCCCTCCTCGTTTCTGAACTCACGAGCCGCCACTGCTCATGACTTTTGATTAAAGAACATGACTATAAATATTATTACATGCTCATAAAATACAACTTTTGATAACACGAAGTTATGTAGTTTCCACATGACAGCCTTTCGCAGCATGTAACCCATCGACATCTAGCTGGGAATTGACTTCGGTGTTAGGTTCAGTGTCTGGGTTAGGGTTAGTAAAATACATACAATCTTTATACAAGAGCAGGACGGAATAAAAACAGCAAAATTTTTAAGAGGTGGCAGCTACCAAAAAACCTTTAGTACAAAAGTTGTGGCAACCTTTTCGGCACGCAACAGAATTCAGTTGATTGGTTCTATTTCAAGCTTTTGTTGATGATGCCATTTCGCTTATTTTCTCTCTTTTTTAAAATTTCTTTCTTATAGTATTCGAAAGGATGAGGATCCTTTGTTCTTTTATATGATATGGCAATTTCAATTCGGAAAATTTCTCGTCAGATTACGAAGTCTGCACAATAAGGAGCTGAAGCCTTTGGAAATAATGTATGAAGCATCTCTGGATGAATAATGAATCATCTCTTATTTCAACCAAATCTGAATTATTTCAATTCAAGCTCGCGATATCACAGAAATTTTTTTTTCCTTCTTTTAGCATATTCAGTCTCAGCACACTCATATTTCTTGTTTTGCCATGTCTATCGAAACAATGGAACAAAGTTTCAAAAAATAATTTCCATTTCATAATTCTGAATGTTTATTTGGCTCATACATTTAACCGTTATACACTTGTTTTTTCGTATAATGCAGCAAGAACGAACATTGATTTTACACATACATATTTAATACAAGTGGGAATGTTCTCCCTTCGACTTTCTAGTATATCTCCACAATAGGGAGGTTTTTTGCTTAGTTTCGCCGTATAGTGAAAAGAATCTGGTATCATTTTTGGAAGAATACGAGTCAATTTGACACCTACTCTAAAATTAGTCCATTTTGAAGTGCTGGCGTATTTACTTAAACAGGAAGTATTTTCGTTTAATAAACAAATACTTCATAAATCACATTTTCACATACAAATGTGTGAACACATCATGTACTGGGATATTTTTAAAATACATGTGTTCAAAGAATGACATTTTCCGTTATCAAGTGTTAGGTTGAGGGCAGAAAAAATGACCTAGTCATTTTTAAAGCAAAAGCAAATACAAAACATATATTTAAAACAAAATAAAGTTTACAATAAGTATAACTAATTGTTATTCTTCTTATTATTGTTATTCTTCACGTATTGTAAATTCAAAAATTGATTTTCTGGTTTTATAGGTAGAAATAACTTAACTATTGGTGAAAGAAAATAATATTGGATAAAGCAGAGCATAAAATAATGGTATAGTAGGCCTATAAAAGTCCTATTATATTATCATGAAACCAAAGACACTGAAGCCATTACAATATTAGAGATTAAATAAATGAACGAATTCCTAAAATTTATAAAGAAAAAAACCTTTATTTTCTTAACCTTTTAACTTAAAAGAAAAATGTGTTTTTTAAAAAGTACTGGCTTAAGAGAAAAATGTAGAGAATATAAATCCAAGAAGAAGTTATCTATTAAAATGTTTTTGGTGGAAACCAATCGCAAAAGAAAATTATAAGTAAAATCATTATCAGGATTTAGCTGTTATCCTGTCAGTTATGAAGCTGTTATCCTCTTCGCCACAAGATAACAACTCTTCTGGTTGTATAAGACTCAGGATTTTCTTTTTTGACATTTTATCTCAAAGAGAATTTAAACTTTCTATAATATACATTACACAAATTCGCTTAAAATTTAATCAACAAATTATATAATCCTAAACGAAATTATATCAAAGATGCAAAAGGTTCAGAATGGAGACAAGGAATCAGACTGACTCCTCTTAAATAAACGCTGGATGGCCAAAGGGAGTCAGACTGACTATACCCTATATCCTATATTACAAACATGGAACCAATTTGACTCGCAAGGTTTTGAAAATTGCCTGCTGAACAAGATGGCGGATAGTACATGGAAACTGCCTGCTCCTCAAATGTATCGTTGTCTGTAGATAGCATAACTGGAAAAAGGAGGTTCCTCCTTTCCCAAAAGCGGCAGGATCTTAGTTTGAGTGGGTGGATTAGTCAAAATGACTCTCCTTTATCATCCCAGGATTAAAAATCTTTAACAGCAGAAACTAAAAACTTGAAACAGACGAGAAGACCTAAGCATTTCAATTCCGGATAGATTTTCTTTCTGTGTGTGTGTGTGTGCTACTATGAATTTTTGTGAGGAATGGTTAATTATGTTATCTTCAAGTTTGAAAAATTAGAGAACAACAAAATAGGCTTCTAAGGTTTAACAGTTACAATTAATAAAATTTAACAGATTATTAAAAAATTTTCTTGAATTGATTAATAATTAATAAGGTTCACTATTAATTTTTAATTAATTCAAAGGTGTAACTATTCTAGTTCTAAACAAAGTTCCTTTTTATTTGTTATAAAAATTGTCATTTTTTTCATATGCTAAAACTATCGATTTTTTTTCCTAAACAAATGCAGTAATATTGATTTAAAACAACAAGTATTTCAACTACTACTAAATTAAAATATTTTAGCTATTGCTACTAAAATTCTACAACAACAAACACAAATCAGTCCAGATGATGATGTCAAATTTGTCTAAAGAAGTTGTATTTTGAGAAACTTCTATTTGTAGTAGATTGTTTTGAAGTTCAGCTTAAGTTAGTTGGATGTTTGTTTTAACTATTACCTTATTTATTATCCAAATGTAAAGTTACTTTATTTTGAGAAACGTTTAAAAATACAAGTTCCTGACAATAAAAGTTTGACAAAAAGAGTTCTAAACGCTTTGAGCTCTTTTTATAATAATTTTATACCAGCTTAAGTTTTGTTGTTAATAAACAATATGTTTTTATTGTTTTATGCTTGTTATTAATACATCTTCTCAGTCAATGGCACATGAAGTTTCATGGTATATAGCAAAAGGTTGGAATTCAGCTAGGTTATTTCTTTAATAAGGATAGCGTAGAAAATTAATGGAATCAATCCAAGATCTTGAAGAAAATCTCAAGATCGGTACAAAGCTTTCTTCGAAGTCTCTGAGATGCCTCTCAAAATTAAGAACTTAGTTAAAATTCAATTTAAATCTGTAAATCCGATTTTTCAATAGTTCTTTCGATTATTGTGTTTTCGACATTTAAGAGATAAGAAAAAAATGTATGGAAAAAGGGAAGGCAATTCATTATCTCTACTAATAATAAAGGAGAATGTGTGTGTCTGTGTGTTGTTCCTCAACAGGGCAGACCGCGGGAGTTGGAGCTACGAAATTTGGCACAAACATACTTTGGAGGGTGGGAAAGTGCTCCTCGGTACCCTTTTTTGAAATTTTAATTAATTAAAAATTAAGCGAAAGTTTGGCGTTTTTCTTTAATAACTTCCGGAAATATTACAGCACAAAAATCGTTTTTCACCATCCAAAAGTGCAAACAATTACCTTTTCAATGATATTAATGAAGTTGCCGAATGTTTTCTCTAATTTTAATTACCCTTTAAAAATACTTTTTGGCATAATTTACAACAATAATTTTCATTGTTGCAACGCAACTCAAACCGTTTTCATTGTTTAAACAAATATTTAATTGCATATTACTCTTTCATTGTTGTAATTTGAGATAATATCCTAATACATTTTGCTTTCATTTTTATTTCAGCTCTCCGAGATATTGTTTTGCTTACATTAAGAAATATATCCAGAAAGCTGAATGGTTATGGTTGCTATGTTTTCTTTCTTTTCTCAGCATGTTTTAATCCAGCTAACATGCCGCTGGCCATAAAATGCGCTGAGTCATTTTAATGTTGCAAATGCATATTTTACAAAAGAATATAAAAAAGTGAATATAGTGCCGACAACATGGAATTAGAGGTCACATGACATGGTCAGTTATTTGACTCTATTAGGAACTTTTATGTAGGCAGAAGATGTCCAATGTCATTAATAGAAAATGGGTTAAATATCTACCAGAATTTGAAGTTCAAAATTACGTTGTTAAGAGAACCATGAATATAAAATTATTCAAAATTCAAATGAAATCCTATTCCCGGCGAACAAGCTGGTCACCGAAGGCGGCTAATTTTAAATAGTTTAAAACATACTTGTTTTCAAACTAGATTCTAAACAAAAATACGTGATTTCGGAATTAAGTCAAACTTTAATTTAAATATTTTTACTGAAATGAACTTTTAACCAATAAAAAATGAAAATGATAAAGAAAATTGCTTAACCTCCAAGAAATCAGATCATCAGCTCAGGAACATTTCTTATTGGTAGGAAAAGAAAATTGGATTTGACAGGGGGAAAAACTGAAAAGACGCAGTTGAAATTATGTTGGGAAAACTGCAAGCACTTTATTGTTAACCTTCCATTGCAGAATTACATCCTATAATCACAAAACCTTTAATTTATTTTTTAAATATAGGTTTTCTAATGTTGACTATCTCTAGTAATAATAAAGGAGAATGTGTGTTTGTTGGCGCTTTGCAGACCAGACCGCTGGACCTAGAGCTACGGAATTTGACACGAACATTCTTTGGAGGGTGGTAATGTGCATCTCAGAGCCGTTTTTTCGAAGTTTTAATTAATTAAAAATTAAGCAAAATTTTTGCTTTTTTTCTTAATAACTTCCAAAATTATTACAGCACAAAAATCATTTTTACGCCATTTGAAAGTGCACAAAATTACCCTTTCAATGATATCAATTAAGTTGCCATACAATTTTTTCTCGAATTTTAATAACCTTTTAAAAATATTTTTGGCATAATTTACAACAATAATTTTCATTGTTGCAACGCAATTCAACCCGTTTTCATTGTTTAAACAAATATTTAATTGAGTGTTTCTCTTTCACTGTTGAAGGCTAAAGTAATATCCTAATACGTTTTGCTTTCATATTTTATTTCATCAACTTTTTTGTGGATTCTTTAAACATAGCTCTCTGAGTTTTAGGTTTATGAAGAAATATATTCAGTAAGCTGAATGATTATGGCTGCTAAGTTTTCGTCTTTTAAGCATGTTTTAATTAAGCAAACATGACGCTGGCCATAAAATGAGTTGCAGCATTTTAATGTTGAAATCAAATGCATATTTTGCAAGAGGAATAAGAAAGTGAAGATGGTGCTAACAACTTGCAATTAGATGTTACATGACATGGTCAGTTATTTGACTCTATTAGGGAGATCTATGCAGATAATGAACAGAACAGGTGGAAGGCCACTAAAAGATCATAGGTTAAATATTTATTACGATCTGTTTACGTTTTTAAGGGAACCATAAATATAAAATGATGCAAGATTCAATTGAAATTATAGTCACGGCGAACAAGCTGGTCGCCGAAGACGTCTTTTTTTTAATAAATGTTTTCTATGATTACCTCTTTTGTTTCAGGATTATTTTGTATAATTGAAAAATAATGTACAATATTTTATGTAGATGTTATTGTATTATTATATATATTATTGTATATATTTCTCATTTAATTTTATGTTTTCTTCGATTATTTATTATTGCTCAAAAACTTACTGAGGGTAATACATCTGTTTCGTTTGTAGTTAATCTATACGGTAAATACTTTGAATTTAATATGAGAATAAATAGCGGCGAGCAATAATTTGGTCCGTTGATTATTAATATATTCAAAATAGAAATATAGAAAAGCAAAAAGTAGAATAAAATGGAACTGCAGATAATTTAAACCTATCAAGTTTAACTATAAATATTATATTTGAATTTATAGAAATATTAGAAAACATTCCAAAATTATTGTTAGTTATACTAATAGTTATAAAAGTAATAATGCTTATTAGTTTCAATCTTAAATTATTTAAATTTTAAGTAGTGAGTTTAACTGTTGGAACAATATCAGCTACCAGAACATTTACACTAAAGTTTCAATAACAAGACTAAAGTCTCATCCAACAGAAGACGTAAATGCTGTCATAAATGACTAGACGTCGAAATGTCACAGTTTTCGTGCCATTATTCAATCAGCCCAGACATTATGTTTGATTAACCAACTAGTTAGACGTTTCAAGTCATGCTCTATCAAACTATTTCTTCGTGCAGTGCGGAGGCATTTTTCGGTTCCATTCAATGAACAATACACACAGAATTGGTTGCGACTTCGCGACGCAAATGTTAAGAAAACAATCATAAATATCATTCGATTACCTGTCATTAACTACCCATGGCAGGAAACGTTGACTCATATTTCTTAGAATCAAACATTTTAGATTTATTTGTCTTAAGAAAACTTTGCTGTCTGTGAAATGCTTAGTTTGTACGTGTGCAGTTCGCAATTTTGTCAAGGATAAAGCGTATGTGTATGAAAGAGAAAGTCTTAATGCTTATTTAATTTACTTTCAACATTTTTTTATTCCTCAGGGTCAAAATTATTGTTTTAGTGTAGCTGTTATCGTAATGCAATAATGAGAGCCTAAAACGTATTTGCAATCTTGACCCTTAAATGCTCAGTGTCGCCTTTAAGCAAGATACCCAATTTTGTCTTCTAAAATCTTGAGAATAAGACTGAATCTCTAATACCTGTGGTTGCCAGTAGGTTACACATTGAAAATTTTATTAAATCAATTTACAAAATATAGATGGCAGCCTGAGTGCTGATAAAAAAATAAATTGATGTTTTTCACTTGCGGCTGCATCTTTTTTTTTGCTTTGTTTATACGCTTGAGAATACCACATTTTATTCCACAATATTAAAGGAAATTACCTATTCATATTATTATTTATTAAAACTCATATGTGTTTAATATTCTACAAATTTCTCACGGAATTTTTTTCTGAAATAAAGCCTAGTGTTGTCAGTTGGTAACAAACTGTTTTGTAGCTATAAATCATACGCAAAACAAAATAAGGTTTTAAAAGTATTTTTCCGATGTTTTATTAAAGAAATGAAAGTCAAAAACTGTTTTTAAATCAATTTTTAAAAAATCTGGCTTTTAACGGTTAAATAGGACAAAAGTTGGCACTAATGAGTTTTAATACAAAAATGTGTTAAAAGTTTAATGTTATTCCAATTATTATTATTTTCAGAATATTTTCACTATTAAGTATATTAATTGTTGTCTGCCTCTGGGTTTGATGAAATATTGGTCGCATTTCCACTCATACGAGTAGAAGAAGAAGTCGCCTAGAAGAATACTAGAGTTGTAACATGTTCCTTGTGGCATTTTTTCCAAATTCTTCAAAATTTGATAATAAAAATAGTCGCAAAATTAATTTGAAAATTTTTTTTTTGAAACTTGTTTAATCCCTTATTTTAATTTAATTACCTTTTACTCATAATTTATCATTAGTTCATTTTCTTTTTTATATTCCAATAGGGTTGCGGCAAATTTTTTTAAATGTAAATAAGGTTGCGAATTGTTTTTGGAAAAGAAAGAGTTTGTCTAGCTAAAAAGACTTAAAAAGCCCTGGTCTACAGTAATGTAAAAGAAATACGCTTATATTTCCATCTGTTTGAATACTTGGTTTTTTTTTTCTGTCAAAACTACTACTCTGGTTATGGTGAAACATTTACTGTTTTGGAGAAAAACATCTTAACCCTGAAATGTTTTACTTCATGTCAGTGCTTGGCACATACAAAAAAATCAATAATGTTATTTTAAAAGGAATCTTAGAAGATTTTGGTTTTCTCTTCGAAATAAGAATCTACAACAAGCCGAAAAAAATTTCACGCATGGTTTAACAGAACTAATTAATCTGACTTTAAACTTTATTATTAAAAGGTTTGCTTCAAACTCTTTTAGCTTCAAGCCTCACTTCAGTCTGTTTCATTTCAATCTGTTAATTAGTAGGTTTGTTCGTTTTTTATTAATTTTTGAAGTGTTGAATGGTGCATTTTTTAATAAATCTAGCTGATAGTGTTATTTAAAAGAAAAATAAGCTAAATGAATGAATGTGAATAATTTCGTGAATATTTTAAATAATAGTTGAGAGTCATTCATTAACTGAAGAAGCATTTTTGATCTACATTTACGAACTCTAAAAATAAGGGTTTTTTTTTTCGTACACACATACATAGTGTATTAAATGGATACAATTTACACGCCTTATTTAGCAGCTGCAAACACTTTTAAGTTTTCTTTTTACAGCAAACGATTTTTCGAAGAACATTTAAACTTCGTGGAATCTTTGCAGTTAAATCCAGTTCATACTAGTTTAAAGGGGGGAAAAAGATAAAGTTACAACAGCAAATCATTAAGGTAACTTTTCTTCTTTTTAAAATACTATCTTACTTAGTATTATAGACGACGAAGAATATATTAGATAGAATACAGTTTTTTAAAATTTTTATTAACATTTCGGAAATTATTCGAAAGACTCTCGAAAATGTCTTCAAAATTTATTCTTCATGCCAGTTACTTAAAATATATTCAATTCATGCTGACGTGATTCATGTCTTGTCAAGAACATCCTTTCACTTTAATATCGAAATCCATTTCTTACCCTTGCAGCAGGAAAAAGAACACAACGTCGAAGTCCAGCGTTAGGTAACGTATAGTTAAGAAGGTAAATGGCATGTGCCGTGACAATTGCTGCGTCACTTGGTCGTCATGAAATGAATATCCATGAAAAAAAGTTAAAGTTATTAAAGCTACTTGAATAATTTATTATTCAAATATCCTTTCTTTTATCTTCCAAATTTTTGTAATTTAAGAAAACAATAACATGGATAGTAAAGTTCATATTCACCGGATCTTTAAGCGGTTACTATGCATAATAACCGGAGTTTTGTGTGGTTATTATGCATAATGATATTGGTTTTTATGAACTAGCCGCCTTCGGCGACCAGCTACATGAAAGTCCCTTAAAGAGTCAAGTAACTGTCCATGTTATCTAACGTCTAATTGCAAGTTGTCCGCGCCAACTTCACTTTCTTATTCCTTTTGAAAAATATGCATTTCATTTCAACATTTAATTGACCCAACACATTTTATAGCCAGCGGCATGTTTGCTGAATTAAAACATGCTGAAAAAGAATGAAAACATAGCAGTCATAATCATTCAGGTTACTGGATATATTTCTGAATATACCTAATATCTCAGAGAGCTTGGTTTACAGATTCCACAAAAATTTTGATGAAATAAAATATGAAAGCAACATGTATTAGGATATTAATTCAGCTTTCCACAATGAAAGAGAAACACGCAATCAAATATTTGTTTAAGCAACGAAAACGGTTTTAATTACGTTGCAGAAATGAAAAACATTGTTGTAAATTCTGCCAAAAAATATTTTAAAAATTTATTAAAATTAGAGGAAATATTGTACGGCAACTTAATTTATATGATTGGAAAGGTAATGTTTTGCACTTTCAGACAGCGTAAAAATGATTTTTGTGCTGCAATATTTTCTGAAGTTATTAAGGAAAAACGCCAGAATTTCGTTTCATTTTTAATTAATTAAAATTCTAATTGAAATTTTTAAAAAAAGTGCTCCTAGGTGCAAATTCTCACCCTTCAAAGAATGTTTGTGTCAAATTTCGTAGCTCTAGGTCCAGAGGTCTGTCCTGTAGAGGGTCAACACACACAGAGACACACATTTTCCTTTATTATTAGTAGAGATACTAACCGATCATCTACATTTCCTATAACATATATAAATGATAAAAATATATCGACTTATTTTAGGCATTGTTAAAATTCTAGGCAGTTCAGTTTGGGCTACAAAATTATAAGTCGTAATTGACGGAATTGTTAAAAGTTGTCCTTCGGTTTTTGTGTTACATTTTAAATCACCTAATGCATCCATAAACATATTTTATATTAATAATTTAAACGTTTCTATGAAGTATATCTTTTTCCAAATTATTTATAACGCTATATGTAAGCAATTTATTTAAATGTTTCACTTTTGACCATTGTTCGTGGGAAGATTCCAGGCCAGCTGTTAGAACTGGTCTCGCCAAAGTAGCCACCTGGAATGTTTGAGATCTCAACAAAGGAGCATCCACACAAAGGGCTTTCTTGACCTTCTACGGATCGAGTGACGCTAGTCACACAATACCTTTTCAGAGCTCCTAATCAAGAAGGAGTTATGGATGTCCCTTCTCAGTTGAACTGAGGCAAAACTCCCACGTCTATGCTATCTGACTTACTGTTCAACTAAGATCTGTACATAGACACTTTGCTCATTTTTGGTGAAACCATATTTAACCAAGACCCTTCTTCTGATTTCAAATAAAATTAATTATAATATAGTATATTTATACTAGTATAATTATATATAATTATAATATACTAGTCTAGTTGATGATTTTCGCTACCCTTGGTTTCTAAGACGCCACATTCGACATTCAGAAGGAATTTTCATGATGAAACGGATTTAAAATTGCAAGAAATTGTATTTTTTTGTATATTTCGAAAGCATTAGGTAACCCACTGTAATTCTGACTGATTTCCTTTTCAAATATATATTCATTTTCCTTGTAGTGAAAAAAACAATGGCGAAACATTGGATATCTGTCCTTGTAATATCCTCGCGTATTTTGTATTTTATGTCTTCATTCTACATCGAATTCTTTTCATAACAAAAGACTGAATTTTTGAGAAAAAGAGAACGTTTCATTTATTTGATTATCTGCCAGAAAAACCATTCTAAAATTGTTTGGATGTTTAATTCTGAAATATAAATAAAAAAGCCAGAAATTTCGCCATTTTGCCTAAAAATACTTTCTTCTCTAAAATGCCTTAACTAGTATTATTAAATAAGTTAAAAGAATTTCAAATGAACACAACAGCTTTATTTAGTTTAATTATAACTGAGATGTGGTATAAAAAGTTTAAATATAGTTTTTAACAATTGTTTTAAGAGTTATATTATTCAATCTAAACAATTATTATTAATTAAACAACTATATTAAGAATTATTTATGAAATTTTTATTATATTCAAGATTCTGAATACTTCCGATAATTATTTTGTCATAAAGGAATTATATTTGCAACAATTCCATTGAAAGTTTGAAATAAATAGTGAATAATAAACTTGTCGTTTTGTACCAAAGTGCTATTGAAATGTTTTGGTTTGATGTTAAATTTCGAACTATTAGAAAAACCTTTAAAAATTGGGCAAATATTTCTAAAAGCCTCTGTTACTATGGTTGATCAACAAATTTTTATGTAAATTTATTATTTCTTTTATTTGTTTTTCATTAAAGTCGTATGAATAAGATAAATATGCAAATTTAATCCTGCAAAGGTACTTAGTAAACTTAAAAAACTGAAATTATACAATTAAGTTTCACATATTGTTTCCGTTGCATATATCTCCATACTTATAAAGAAATAGTAACATTTTATAGTTTAAGAAATACTCTTAGTGAAACTTCTTCTCTTGAAAAAAGTGCAATATTAATTATGCTTATTAATTTTTAAAATAAGGTATCCATGAAGCATAATCTATATTCTAATCTAAAATTAAGGTAAACGATTTAGGAAAAATATAATTTCAAAAAGAAATAGAGAAGATTTTTTTCCAGTTCATAGGTTATCGTTTCGCATTTCAATTGGAAATATAAATACTGTCATCTGGTTTCTGAAATCTGACCGCCCCGGCCGCCCGGAGGAACAATGATTTGACAAATACTAAATGAACCTGAACGTTTTAAAGGCATTTTTAATTTAAAAAAATTTTAAATCGCAAATTTCTCCCAATTTTTTTTCTTTTTGAAAAAAATATGTGCATTCATCTTTAAAAATATTTACTTGCAAATCTTTTTACCTAAAAGAAACACAGAAGCTCAATAAATCTGAATCTGACATTTTGAATGCTGTCTTTTAGAGCGTTTGCTTGAATGCATCGTAGAAAAAAAAGAAAAGAAAAGGGCGGGAGCAAAGAGCTAATTTAAGAATCAGTTGAGCGTTGCGTCCGAGTCACGCAAACCCCAGCTGAGTTCCCTACCTTAATGGTCTTCTTTTCTTCTTTTAAATCCTATTTTACAATTCTGTTTGCAATCCACCCGGATTGCTAATGGCAAACTAATGACCGGCTCTCTTGATACAACCATCCAAGATCATACCGGTTACCTTCTTGATGGTCGTTGGTAAAATAAACTCAGATTCCATCACTGCCAAATGAGATCTTTGTAATATTTATTTCTGTTTACATAGAGAATCAAGTGAAATACCCTCTATCAAACTTTTGAGTTCCAAATGTGATTTTTGTAATATTTATTTCTGTTTACACAGA
>BGPR01000543.1:290907-443357 GCA_013235015.1 Araneus ventricosus
TAGCGATAACGTTCAGGAAGCTTCTTCAGTAGGAAAATTCTGAACGAACGCAAAGAAAGTTCCGGTGTTTTCTGACAAACTTTTAGAACGTGATAAAAAAAAGAAAGTTTGTTTCCTAGAAACCAAAATATATAAAAATTATGATGCGCGATGAACAAAAAGAAAACAGGATACCAATAAAAACATCATTAAACCATGATATAGCTATATAGTTTTTATAATGTCCTTTTGACAAATTTTGAGATATTATCAAAATTTATAAAACGAAATTTTTTAAAATCATTTTTAAATCCACCGCTTTTTAATACTTCGCGTTTCTTTTTAAGTTTAATGGGGTGTATTTTAATTGCCATTTCAATCAATTTCAAGTATCTGCATTATCTGTCATTGAAAATACAGGGAGCCCGAGAAATATTGGACACATTGCAAAAGTTAATAAAAAAAACTAATAATGTTTCAACAACGGTTTTTTAAAAGTGAGAACGCATTTTAAAAACTGTCTTTTTCAGATTGGTTACACGCCGTTTCGGTGGTCTAGGGGGTCGTAACTTACTGGAAATCAAAAATTTGTTCAGAGACATTATCTGAGAAATTATTAAAACGGTAAGAAAGATAAAAGCATGTATTTGTTGGAAATTTTACGGTCATTAAGTTGTTAATTCGAGTGTAGTGTGAAAACTGAAGAGTTTTCGAGATATTCGAGAAAAACTAAAAAAATGAACCAGAAAACGCGCATCTGCTTCTGCTGATCAGTAGCTATTGCGAATGGAAACCTGTCACCGGTGGCTGACACTGAACTATCTAATTAGATGATTCTGTCTCGATTATAGTTAACTATAGTTACGATGACCCTTTCTCTACTATAGTTAAGAGATAGCAGAGAAGGGGTAATCGAATCAGATAGTTCAGTTTCAGTCACCGGTGACAGATTTCCATTCGCGATGGCTACCAATCACCAGAAGCCGATGCGCGTTTTCTGGTTCCTTTTATTAGTTTTTCTCGAATATCTCGAAAACTCTTCAGTTTTCACACTACACATGAATTAACAAATTAAAGAGCTTAACATTTCCTACAACCAAATGCTTTTATTTTTCTTCCAGTTTTAATATTTTCTTATATAATGGCTCTACACAAATTTTTGATTTCCAGTAATTTACGACTCCCTAGACCACCGAAACGGCGTGTTACCTATCTGAAAAAAAACTTTTTAAAATGCGCTGTCATTTAAAAAACCTTATTTGAAACATTATTAGCTTTTTAAAATTAATTTTGTAAATGTGTCCAACAATTCTCGGACACCCTGTACTATGAATCAATTAAATGCAGCTGTTCTTAACATAGCCTAAATATTGAATAATTTTCGAAACTTTATTAGGTATATGACATTATATCTTTTTTCAGGTAAAAAAAATCCTTCAAGTTATGGTCTTCGAAATAATTAAATGCTTCATTTTCTGATAAACTAAACATTTCTGATTATAAAATGAAAAAAATCAAGTGTCAATTAAAAAAATTCGTTGAATAAAATATTTAATTATATTTAAGAAATATTTAAAGTCAATGCCTAGCTTTTCTCAATTGATTAGCAGTACCAAATTACTGCCAATTGTAATAGACTCTTATATTTTTTGTCTAAATATTTTAGAAAACTGTCAATAACTTCTTTAAAATCATGAATTATTTCATAATAAAAAAATGAATCGATTTTCATAGGTTTTAGCTTTTTGTAAGAGAAGAAAATTATTTTAAAATTCAGAAACGATTAAAACAATTTATGTTACAGAGGATTTCCTCATTTATAAGCATTTAAATTACTAAAAAAATCATATTATGTTTAATAATTGGATTGAATCATTGGCTGAATGCATTTGACTGAACAACCGCATTGCCATTTTATTTTTGAACGGATGATAATTATTTAAATAAAAATAAAACAGTTAATCCCTCAGATACTTAGGGCTAAGTTATACAACTCTGAAATGAAACAAATCTTGTTCCAAATGTAAGAAAACCTGAAAATCAAGTAATTTTAAGCATGAACAAACATACACTTTTACCGTGCGAAAAATCTATTAGCTAATTTTTTACTCTATCGTTACAAGAAACTTTGTTTCCAGTTTCCCGTTGCCAACCACAAATCAATATAGTCTGCCTGCATTGCCAAATAAAGTAAACAATATTTCTAATGACGTCAATGCTTTCTAATCATCTTTTGTTTTTATGACATTTTGGGCAACTTAAGAATAGACATAAACCAAATTTTTACGATTTAGGCTTGCACAGAATTAAATAATGTCACTCATATTAATTAGTTTTCTATTACTTTTATGATTTGAAAAAGCAGCGTCGCTCAAATTACGCCATAAAAGCCAAAATTTCGTTTTAAAACTTCTTCCCTACTTTTAATAAGATAATCACGATTTTTTTTAATTAATTTAGTTGCCCTTCGTTCAGTTATTGAACAGGCGGCAGTGGTCTAGTGGCAGAGTTTCGTCTTCTAGACCAGGGGTTCCCAAACTTTTTTCCCTCCCGTACCCCTTAATTATTCTATTTGTTTTCGCGTACCCCCTACTATCATATCCAACTCTTTCTCCCCAACCATCCGTCTATGCAAAGAGGTTTTTATCAATAATGTTAAGGTTAGCTTAACACTTTGACTCCTAAGCCGGCCGTAACCGGCCATGCAACTTCTATACTAGTGGGGCGGATTTCGGCTGTTTGCTGTTCCGAAAGGGGAGAGAAGGCAGTTGGGCGAGTGGTCATTAAAGGGACCCTTAAGAGATAAGAGAATGAAAGACGTGCTATTCATATCTCCCACCACCCGTAGTGAGGAGAAAAGGATAAACGGGGCGGACGAATCCATTAGAATCCACAGACCAATTAGTAAGCAAATCTCCGTATACAACTGTACTCAGATTTTGAGAACTCTTAGTAGTTAGAGGGTTAAAAGTGAAATGACTCGAATTAATAACATTTTCTGGACTTATTTTTGATTTTACATTTTATTCCATTTTTAAAATAGTATTAAAGTAAAAATGGAACAAATAATTAATATTGGAATTTATAAATGAAACCAGTATTGCAATTATTTCATTTTAATTTATAAGGATAGCTAAAAATGACACTTCGCAATAATCAACCATTCAAGTGGTATGATTATTAAATAGCAAGTATTCACTTGGAGAAGCAAAATTAACTTTTTTAATCCCTTATGTTTTCTTGTTTCCGCCATTAACAACTTTTATTTCACGTGCCCCAAAATGTCCGAAGCGAAACGAAAGCCCGTTTGCCCAAATGTCCGCCATGTGCGAGCTCTTAGCGCATAATTAACTCTTTCTAAGGCCCATGAAATGTATACTTACCATCTAATTCATCAATTTTTAAATGTTCATTTTAAGCTATTTTGCCAACCTCTGATGATAGATGCTATATCTTAATAACTTCAGAAAACACAAAAATATTAATAAATACTTTGCCATATTTAACAATCAAATTAATTATTATTCTTGTTATTTTGAGATAGTAATGCGCTAACATTTAATCCTGAAAAGAAGTTGGTGGAAGTTTCGATCAGAAGAAACCTAGATGTTTTACTTTCTTATCCCAGACCATTACGAAATGTTCCGAATCTGTTAATTTATTATTAATTAATCAAATTAATTTTATCCAGCCAATTTTTTAATCAATTTCAACCCCCAAAATATTTTAATGTACCATTACTAGAGAAAGAAATGGCCATTTAAGGTTCGACCCGCCGGATCAGAAGTTCTCTCGCACGTGTGGTGTAAAAGTTTGGAGAAGGGATGCCGGCTAAGATGATGTCCTCGTCACCTTACCAAGGTTGAAAATTACGAGATCCATCTCTAAACTACAAAATTCGTGCAACTACAAAACGAGACGTAAATCAATTAAATCAAAACAGTTTTCTTTCAGTAAATATTAATTTGAGAAATATTTTAAAAAGTCGTAACTTGGTGTGGAAAATATTTATAAAAATCTTTCACTATTTATTTTCTATATTAAGACTTAGTACTGACATCCCTTTCAAATTTCTATACCATTTCACTTATCGAGGAATCCACAGAAATACAATTTACATCTTGTTAAAAAAAATGCATATATTTATTTACATAACTATAAATTTTAGACAACTACTTTAGAAAAAGAAATTAGCTCTACGTTTTAAAGCAACTAATCAAAAATTATTTCACGACGCTTTAAAAAGTATTCAACTGTGACTGTCTTTGTAAGAGATTGCCGATATTAAAATTCGTAACCTAATCAAAAATATTGTATCTAGAAATATACATATTTTTGACAAAATTATAGTTATCTATATCTTCCTGTATTCATTTAATGGATCTGAAACACCGCAATTTTCTGTTCTTCATTTGTCTTGTAAGCGGGCGTAGACAGACGATTCGGAAATGTTTTTGACCTGCCCTAGGGCAAATCGTCTGCCAGGTTTCAGCGAACAGTTCACTTGTCCTGTTTGAATAACAATGGTGAGCGAAGGGAAGAAAAAATTTTCAGATTCTTCTTTCTGCTTAGTTTCTTTACTCATATTTCAGAGCAAAGAGTAGAAAGAAGAGTCTCATTTTCGTAGAGGTTATCGGACTTGTCTTTTGGAAGAAGTTCTTTTTGATATACGTATAAGCTATACATTGTATTATTATTATTTTATTTTTCAAGAAAAATTCTGTATATCTATATAAAAGAGCGCTTAAAATATATAAAATAGTTTACAAAATTAAATTTAAAATTGCATATACCAATTAAAATTAATCCCAAAGCAATAATTGTTTAGTTAAAATTTTTTACTAAAATTTCCTTTTTCTAATCAAAAAGCTTGTACTCATAATTGTATTTATCATTTATTAAATTGTTATAAATTAAATGAAAAAGTGCTCGTGAAACACATATGAATCACTGTGAAATGTAAGGTAAAATTATGTTTGCAAGACTTATGACGAATTTTTAGTAGGCTCATAACTTTTTACGTATAGAGTAAAAAATTATAATTTATAGAAAAAATAATTTAAACTCTTTCAACTGCTTAAGCGTACACTCAAAATTATAATTTTATTAATGTAGAAAAAAATAGTAAAAATATAAAAGTTTTTGAAAACAATCTTTTATTAGAATACTAAAAAGTAGAATTTAAAAAAAATCAAAATATGAATTCCAAAACAAAATCATAAATCGTAACCAAAAGCGCTGATAAAAATTTTCAAAGCAACTTGGAATTTTAGAAACATTTATAACATAATTTAATTTTTAAAGGTTTTGTTAGGTATTTTCTTGTAATATCTATCGGAGCCTTATTTCGTTGTCGTAGTGTTTTCAGGGTCTCACGCTTTTAAGTATTTGTTTTGGAACCCGTTTTTTTTATTTTATAAAAAAAATCGACTTTTGCGTAACCTAATACAAGCATGTTTTCAAAAACTTTTTTTATTTTTATTATTTCCTGATTTCGATTATTATAAATATTATGTTACCTTGCAAATAACATTTCAAATTCATTACCTGATAGGGAGACTAGTATAGAATCAAAATTCATTTAAAATTAATTGATTAGCTGACAGTTAAGTTTTGAAAATATTAAAATTTTGCATTGTCAACGTAAAAACACAACTATACAAATTTTCAGAACTCTAGTACACCAGGAAGTGAGTGAAAAATTATTAGAAAATTCCTTCTTTATAAACATGAAATAAGTCAAGTTAAATAAAATCTTGTAGTTATGGTAACTTTTCTGGCTACATTCCTGCATATTCAAAATTATCCGTCTCTTCACATTGGAAACCTTTCTGAGTATGTACGCGTGCATTCAAAATAATAGTTTTATTAATATATTTAGCCCTAATTCACACTGCAGTCAAATTTCTCGGTATAGATCGATTTAGTTTAGTTATATTAACGTCCCGTTTTGAAGCAACACGAGAGCTATTTTGGGACGGACCTCGTAATTTTGAACCGCGGTTAGATGACGAGGACGACTTCTGAGCTTGCACCCCCGACTCCAAACTTCGGCACAACGGTATGGATTGAACACGTATTAATGAATATGGAAGAACTCTCATCTTGAATTTCAGTTCATCACAATCAATTGAAGGAAACCATGAAAGTGTGTAAGAATTCAAAATTTTGCAATTTCAAAAATTCCTGCTTGCGTCCGTTCTAATCAGCTTTAGCATTTTTAAGATTTCAGAAGGGTATCTACTTAAAGTCCTGTGTAAATTACATTTAGAAAAGGGATGAGATAAAGAGAGAATGAATAGGTAGTGACTGAAAGAAGAAATGTTTATTTTACGGAGATCATTCGTTGCTTTAAAAAATATTTTATAACATTTTTATACTCCTTCACTGAATTTGACTTCTCTCATGTTTGTAAAGATGGAATTTTCCCATTTAATCGATCGAAATCAATTCATTTTACTCCCATTCCACTTCCTGATGTGTTTAAATTCTTAAATTTTGCACGGTTATATTTATTTATTTATAACCCAGACAGACCCACTCATCCATAGGGTATAGGGCGGGGAAGAATACAAAGAAAAAGTGATACATTGTATAAGTATTCAACAAATACAATCAGTATAAACATAACAAATACAATAAAACACATAATACAAAATGCAATGAAATAAAAATATATAATAAAATATAATAAATACAATAAAATAACAAATACAGAATAAAAATACAAACCTCAAAAATAAAAATATATGTAATACATTAAATAGATTTATATTCATACAATGTGGAATACAGTAGCATGAAATACGGACTATTCGTGTGGGGGAACCACAACAACAACAAAAAGAAACCCTCAAAGTGTAACTGAACTAATATACAAATGATAATTAAAAAAATTATATATAAAATTATATCTGCTTATTATGTTGTTATATTATTAAAATTATGTGTGTTTTTATTGACAAGACAGTGTTTTTATTATTTTAGATCTTAATTATCAATTAATCACTTAATTTTAATTTAGTTTTGATTACATTTGTCTTTTAGTGAATCGCAGAAAACTGATTACAAGATTCCGTAATACTTGCAATAATGTATAATGAAATGTAGTGAAGACCAAAAAATAGAAAATGTTAAAAATGCGAAGAAATTAAAGTTTTTTAAAACACGCTTTTTTGGG
This sequence comes from Araneus ventricosus, assembly GCA_013235015.1. Lineage (NCBI taxonomy): Eukaryota > Metazoa > Arthropoda > Arachnida > Araneae > Araneidae > Araneus > Araneus ventricosus. The sequence continues at coordinate 298,067 of BGPR01000543.1, forward strand.
TACTAAAAAGGAGAAAATAATTTAAAAAAAATTCGAACTCTGGAAGTCAAAGCAAAAATTGTAAAAGCAGGAGGCGCTGAAATATAAGATATGGAAACAAAGCCACAATGAATATCACAAGAAAGAAAATTCCTAAATTTTTAATAAAAATTAATGTAATTATGAATGTGTTTAAAATCACAATTTATTAGTTTATTTATATTAGCACTTCGCGCTTTTATTATTTTTGCCTTGACCGGCCAAATTTTTGATAAAAAAATTAGTTTTTTTTAGTATGCTATTAAAACTTCTTTTTAAATAACTTTTTTATTCTTATTAATTTACATTTTTCTCCATACTCCGTTGTATAGAATTATGTTGCCATTTGTAGAATTTTTAAATTGATTACTTATCTTCTTTCGAAGTGAAACTTTCGATTAGAATGCCGTGATTCAATTTACACGAAATTTTCGGTAAATGAATTTACCATTTTTCACCAATGATTAAACAGAACTTTAATTATCATAAAGGCAGCAATGATTCCAACACACACACAATTCCTTACCTTTTCTTTTATCCATTGAAAATAATATAAGTTTGAAAGGTATTCGATATGATTTTAGGTCAACGGGTAATAGAGTAAGTGCTTTCGGAGTATCACATAATTTTTGGGAAACTTGTTTACCTCCTCATCAGAATTACAGTGAATTTAAATTTAATTTGTATTTTTGCTCGAAAAGGAAAAAGAAGAAACTTTAATTAATATTAAAAGGGAACATTTTCTCGTGAGAAGAAGTTTAATAAAGTTAAAAATGGCTTCAGAAAATACAAGTGACTGTAAGGATAATAATTTAGGTTTGAAGAGAAAACCGAATTAATTAAAGCTTTGCAAAAAATAATCACCGTGCCATTACTGTGAATAGAAATGTTTGAGGATTAAGTGAATTAACGGAAATTTAAAATCTGCGAAATAAGAATTTTCAAACAAAAAATTATTTAACGAAAACTTAACATTCAGTTAAAAGTATAATTAACTCTAATAGTAATTTCTGTTGTAGTATGGTTTAGTTTTAAATCTCCTCTGCCGAAAATTCTAAGACTATTGCGAATTTATTACTGTAAAACACATTGTTTGAACAATTATAATTACAAAATTTGTATAGATAAAAAAACAAGGAAGAAGTTAACGAAGTTAAAACAAATTACTTGAATAAATTAACTTACAAAATTGCTATACATAAAATACAAAATTGCTATAGATAAAATAGTTGATTACTTTAAAATAGTTTGTTTGAATAAATTAAATTACAAAGTTTGTATAGATAAAATGCAAATCTGTAGGCCTATGTCTAGAATGGAAGTTTCAAATCCGTATAGTTTTCTGAATGGCCGTGGCCTTATTATATGACACCAAAAGTATTCTTTGTTAAAAATGTTGAACAGCCATTAAATATATTATCTAATGTTATAGGATCAAACGGTGGAATTAATTTAGCAAAAAGCAAGCAGTTAGAAAAATTCTCTTTGGCGCTGTTCCGCTTTTCTGTGAAGAGTCAAGTTTACGCGTTATTCTTTCCGCTCCATTTTCTGTAGTATTGTCCTGTCTTTAAAAGAAATGAGCCCGAGAAAAAGGTTTCTTTGAATGAGAAATGTTTTCAGATATTTTAGAGGTCATTTATGGAGCTTATTTCGCCAAGCATTGCATTTTGGAGACATTGTGGTTTTCTTTCGGGTTTTCAGGGCAAAAATACTAAAAGTGGAGAATTCTTAACTAGTTCTGAAAGGCATTTGCATAATTAAAGATCAGTTTGACGTAAAGGGGAAAAAAGGAAATTCGAAGCTCTAGTCGTAAACATTGTAACATGACAATGTTATCATGTTAAAAAGCAATATTTCTTTTATCATCAGCATTTTTATATTACAATTTCGCCATCGTTTCTAAATCAAGTCTACAAATTCATAAAATCATATCAAAAATACGAAATGCGAGATACTTCCATTAAATTTGAAGCAAAGTACGTCTTGAAAATTTAATATTTTTAAAATCTAAATTTACTAATTTTTTGAATGAAGGTTATACCATGAAAAACCGCATCCACAATTAAACAAGCTGCTGATCATTTGAATAGCGGATGAATGCAAAACATTGATTGCATCAGCTATTGCATAATAAATTTTGAAAATTTATTAAAATAAAAGAAAAATTATTTGAATAAATTTTTCAGTGATTACCAATTTTATTTTGCCTAGAAATAAGATTTGTTATCACTGAAAAACTATTTTTTTTTTAAATTTTAAATTCGTGAAAATAATTTTTGCGCAATAATATGCCCCGAAGTTATTGAGGAAAAATGTTAAAATTTTTATTTATTTTTAATTTATTAAAATTACTTTTTTAAAAAAAAACTTTCTTAATTATTGAGTAACTACTACCCAATAAGTAACTATGTGTCAAATCTGGTACCTTTATGCCCAATGGTCTATTTTCTCAAAACTTCCATTTGAAAATTGCCGCTGGTTTAAGCTTTTTATCATCATGTGTGAAATCATATTGAAATATAGTAAATAGAAATATAGTCCTGCAGACAACAATAAAAAAGAGTACCAATTAAAACGGAATGAGAAGATTTGCTTGTGAGAAACGAACAGCTGTAGTCAAGATGATTCAACTTTTAAGAAGTTGTTTTATCCGTGTTGTATTAAAAAAAGAAAGAAAAATATGTTTAGAGCGCTCATGCTGTTTTCGTAATTCTTAACTACAATGCCTTTATTTCAAGTATGTTTTACCGAGTTCGAAATTATTTCTATACATTGTTTCTCATTATAATAGTATATAAAAAAAACTTGGAGTTTTCTCCATTTGAAATTCTCGTATACTTTTACAAAGGAAACTCATTTATAAATATGGCTAATTGTACTTATTTAGTATACAATCAAACATTCTCATTTGGCATTACTGTAAAATTGTTTTAAACTGTCTTTTCTTGTAGCGATTTGTCACTGCTACTTTTTATCATCGTAATTTTCATGCTTTCCGGCGATAAATTTGGAAACTATATTGTTACAAAAATCATCTCGGTGTGTGTACGGTGAAAACTGTTCAAGAAGCCGGATAACGGAGAAAGACACTTTATACTCGAATATTCCGAAAAACACGAACACAGGTCACAGGGAAAACACAGCACTTGAACAAATTGGAAACACAAACAGACAGCAATTCACTAACAGCAACAGAACTTCCAATACCGTTCGGCGTCCAACAGCTTACTAGCTCGCACAGCGGATAAAACTCCAAAGAGAGATTCAAAAGATGTTCGAACCTCAAAGACGATTCCAGTCAATCAACACACACTATTGCTCTGTGATCCAAGCACGGTCGTTTCATAGTCTCACCGACAGACCGTGACACCACATTTTTTTTTATTTAGTGCCCATGCTGATCCGGCCTACCCGCAGGGGTGTAAGGCCCTAAGCGGTATGTGACGTCACATGGATAAATCCAGTTCTCGGCCCCCTCATAAAGATATCGAGAAAATGAAAGCATTTTTTAGGTCTCATTTTGTCGCCAAAATGGTCCCCAAGTTCGTCGCCAAGACCAGGGGGTCGAGGCCTGGCTGCTGCCGGTCACTCCATACTTACGCCTATAAAACTCTTTTCTCAATCATAAGACTAACATTGCTGGAAAGCGACTTCCCATATTCGTAACAATACTATCAGAAAAAAAAATTAACCTGACCATGTTAAAACTAGAAAAAAAAGGATCTATTAAATGATGTTCATATTATTAATCTATTTTCTCCATAAATTTTAAGCCATGATATTCAAAAATGTTTGAAAAATTTATTTTAAATTATAACCATGATAAAGTACGCACAAATAAATGCATGGAAAAAAAGAAAACGAAATTATTCCATGTTTGGAAGTATTTATCGATGCGAGCAATTATTTTCACTTATGAAAGGAAATGAATCTCCTATCAGATCCAGAATTACTGGCATTCACCTGGGGTCAGTTTTGGAGTTATTCACTGCGGAGATGATATCTCTCGAAGTAGAAAAGATGGCAGCAGAGAAGAGATGTCATATGTCAGGAAGAAAACATTAACGAAACCGTTGTCTTTGTTCTTTTTTCTGCTGTGTTTTCGAAATAAAAGTTTCTATTGAAAAAAAACCCTAGGTTTTTTCCTTCTGTTTTTGCGGCGTGCATAAGCTTGTACCTTTTTTATTTGTTGCCACTGAGTTTGACACACTTACTTCAAGTTAGTCACATAAAGGGTGATTAAAGAGAAGATGGACCGAACATCAAGGGGGGTTCACATCAAGAGTTTACTTCAAGGGATGAAAACTGCAGACGGTTAGGGGCGCATAGGGGTGACAGTGATGGGGGCTGGCGAAAACACAAAAATAACACAGAAGTAATAAATTCAGATTTATTATTCTTTTCGTACCTCAAGAGTTTCGTGTATGGAATTCATGATGAGGAAGATCTCGATGTCAGAATTGCGGATGCTGCAGCAGAAGTGCGCGAGACGCCTGGTGTGTTCCATAGCAGCGCTTCCCAACCTAAGGGCCGCGGCCCACTTGTGGGCCCCGTATAGCTTACTGGTGGGCCGCGGAACACTAATCACGGGTCAAAGTCAGGGGTAAAGAAAGTGAAAATACCATCAAATAAAGAAGTATCGTTAATTGAACTATCATGGGATGACTCTATAATAGTTTTTTAGAACAATATCATTGGTCCCGTTCTGGATAAATGTTTGGCAACAGGATCCAGCCATTGTCAAATTTACTCCGAGACATTTGATGGGGTTCTCGACCACATATCTGCGTGAACGTGCTTTCACAACTTCAGTGTTTTTGAAACATAAGTACAGAAACAAATTAAATGTAGAAAGTGACTTGAGGCTGAAACTGTGACGTTTTAATCCAGATAACTGAATCTCTCGTGAGCGACAATGTCAAAAACCTCATTGAGCTTTTTTGAGTTTGAATAATGACCGCTTGTTTTTGAGTTTTCTTACATTGTGACAACTAAGTAATAACAATAAAGTTTTTAAATTTATAAATAATATATTTTTAACACTTTTACAGTAAACTCAACTAAGTATTGACATATACGTGAATAATATATACATGTATTATATGTGTTTGCATTTTTTTTTACTTGCACATTTAGTTAGTGGGCCACAAAATACTTTTTACACAACAGGTGAGCTGCATTACCAAAAAGTTTGGGAATCGCTGTTCTAGAGAGTTCGTCAATTCCTGCAATTGGTGGTCACGCCACTGAATGCTTCTTATAATAAGTATGGCCTAATAAATATGAATTTTATGCTTCTGTGTTATTATTATTATTTTTTTTTCTTTCTCCCCTTCATGCTCAACATTATGCGCCCTCTGCCGTCTACAATTTTCAACTCCGACTCGGTAAAACTGTTACAAACTTGCTTTGTTTGATGTGTACTACCCATGGCGACGATTGAGTGAAAAAAGTGACAGGGCAAAAAATTTATAGACATCTAAAAGACCAGGTAGTGTAGGGGTAGACAACAAAATTTAAAAGTTTAGTTAAAAAATTAGCTATTTTTCCCGAAAACGATTGTTTTTTTGTAATTCCTAGTTTTAGGCAGCTAAAATTAAATAAAAAAGGAAGGGGCGACTGCCCCTCCCCCCCCACTACTCGCCGCCTCTGCGTACTACCGTCTCTTTTTTTGAATCACCCTGTATGCTCACTTTTGATTGGGTTGTGTTGAAAATTTTAAATATTGAAATGTTTCGGAACTGAAATGAGTTAAGAAATAGAGTGATTTTTTTTTTAAAGTTTGAATCTATGTGTGCGTCTAGAAACAGATATCATAGTTAGAAAAGCGTCTTTATTTAAATTAATCGCATTTAATTATTTAAAATTGTGTCTTTGAGGTTATGAATGAATTTCTTTTGATTTAAAATCGTGAAAGCTTTTCATATAAAGACAAATTCCACGCAGTTTTTTTATGTCTCTGTGTTCTTTTCGTTATATTAATTTCCTGTAATCAAAATACGCAAATATTCTGAGTAAATGAATGCGGAAGTGCAATGTTTACGTAAATCACTTTGTTTATGGCAAATCAAATTGAAAACCTTAGTCGATTCATCAGTTTTATTGAAACATTTGTTGACCTTTCAGTCTAGAACGAGGAAACTGAATCTTGTTGTATAAATAGAATTCTATAACATTTAAATGAATGAACTTGAATGATAAATATAATAACTATTTTTATAGAATACCTCTATTTTTAGGTCAATATTCTTGGCATCTGACAAAACTATAACTTCAGAGCTCTTAAGACGATGAATTATTATTTAAATTCTACAGATGTTTAATAGAATATATTATAAGGAAACGAAATTGTTGACAATTTTATGGAAATTAGTCATCATTTTAAATCTTAAAACGTCTCATTTTCTTTTCAGAGCTAAACTTTCAAACCCGCATTTTTTTAAGCGATAGGATTGATTTCTAACTATTTTGAACACTAGAATACTTTTGGTATACAGCTAATTTTTTTTTAAAAGAAAAACATATGAATGTACGGAATTTAAGATGATGAACTGAAAAACTTCAATACCTTAAATCCATTCATTAGTAGTATCATTCCTTTCAATACATATCTGCTACCTTCTGCCTAACTTTGTTCATAACATGCAAGTCGGGAGCAATTTTAATGCTTACATTTTTAGTCAAGAAATTAATTGCTCATGATTATAGATCTGCTTTCTGAAGGCCAACTCCCAGTTTTAACCCATTATCTGCCACTGTCCCTTTTTTGGAACACTTGTTTTATTTTTATTTTCAGCTAGACAATGCAATTTATAGCTTTGATTGTTGCATCTGAATGTTCAGCTGACTGCTATAAAAGGTAAAAATCCAATAAAATCATTTTTCTAATTAAAAAGATAATTCTAATTATAGGTTAATTAATCAATTTAATTAAAAAATTTCAGAAATAATGTTTTTTCGCCTATTTCATTCAAGTTTTCATATTAATGTAATTTTTTTTGAAAAGGTGCAATATTAGAGTTTTGGCATATAATGGGTTAAAGAAAAAACTGAAAATGACGTTTATATTGAGTAATTAGTCTTGATGAAAAGCCGCCGGATAAATAAGCGGGTTCTCGCTCCTCCTGGGGGTACAGTAACGGTGTGGGGCTGAGTTACCTCCACTCCGATGACGGGGCGTACCTCCTTCGGGAGTTGCTCGCCCGTGGCTGGTGATGGCTATTACGACTCCGACTGCTTTCGTGACGCCGGTAGGAAATGGGTAACTCTTTTGAGGTTGTATGCATCTCTCTATATAAAAGGCTAACGTATGTGGGACAAAAAAGAGGTTAATTTCTCTTTTCCCGATAGCAACGATATGTTTGTTTACAAAACAAAACCAGTAAACTCCTCCATTTTAGGCATAACTTCATAGTCATAGCCTGTTACTATATTCGTTGTGGTGCAAAATAACTTCTCCTCAAAAAAAGTTTAAAATGAAGAATTTACAATATTTCTTACAATATATAAAGAAACTTTGGATGAAATTATTCAAAACGCATCAGTTAGAAATGAAGCAGAAGGGCTTAGGTGAGCCAGAGAACATTTAGACCAACGTCAAAATAGTCAGCGAAGATAAAATCGTGGTAATTCACAAATTGAGGTGAACAGCATGGAACTTACTATTGTGAACAATGGCTACTTTTCTGTTATGCGCACACCACTTGGCGCCCTTTTTTTATGACTTGGCGAATTTTCTTTGAGCACTGAATCACCGATTCGGCTCTAGAAGCGTCAGGAAAATCATGGTATGCGCAAATGCTCTGCGCGGGATCAGTTAGTTGTAGATAAACTAAAAAGAGTGAAGAGAGAAAAATAATTGCTATTACTAAATTATTTCCACTAATAATAAAAGCGAACCTCTGCTGGTTAAACCATTAGACGTAGAGTAAGCAAATTTGGCTCGGATATGCTTTGGAAAGAGGAAATGAGCACCTTGGACCCATTTTTTTTGAAATTTTAATTAGAATTTTAATTAATTAAAAATTAAGCATCATTTTGGGATTTTCCGTCGATAATTTCCAGAAATATTAACACATAGAATTATTTTTGCACCATCTTAAAATTAAAAAAAATATCATTTTAATGGTACCAATTAAATCGTCGTGCAATTTGTCCCTTAATTTATCAGTTTTTTAAAATTATTTTTATGCATAGTTTGTAACAATAATCTTCATTGTTGTGATAAAATGTAAGTCATTTTAATGCAAATGTTTAATCGCGTGTTTTTCTTTCGCTGTTGAAAACTAAGCAATGAGGATTCTGTTTATTTTACTTATTTACTAGCCGCCTTCGGAGACCAGCTTGATCGCCGGAAATAAAATTTCAACTAAATATCTTACGCATAATTTTATATTCATGTCTCCCTTAACAAAGTAGTTTTAAACTTCAAATTTCTATAGATTTTTAACCCGCGTTATTTTCGTAGCCTTGCACTTGTTCTGTTCCTTGTCTACATTAACATAAAATACGAATTGATTTCAACATTAAATTGGAGAGACACATTTTCCATCCAGCACCATGCTAATTGGATTAAAACCCGCTGATAAAAGGAATTACAACATAGCAAAGATAGTCTTTCAGTTTGCTGGATTATTTCAATACTATATACTTGCTATTTTGAGAACTTCCTTTACAGATTTCACAGAAAAATTGATAAAGTACACGAAAGAAGTAAAATCCAGTATGATATTTTCTTAGCTTTCAACAATGGAAGAGAAACACGGAATTAAATATTTGTTTAAACAATGAAAACGGTTTGAAATGCGTTGCAACAATGAAAATTATTGTTGTAAATTATGCTAAAAAATATTTTTTAAAATTTATTTATATTAGAGAAAAAATCGTACGGCAACTTAATTGATATCATTGAAAAGGTAATTTTTTGCACTTTATGTACATAAATTTTCCTAAAGGAGTCAAATAACTAAGCATTCATATAACCTCTAATTCCTTCTCCATTATCTTCAGTTTCTTATTCCTCTTGTAAAATATGCATTTGATTTCAATATTAAAATGTTGCAACTCATTTCATGGCCAGCGGCATGTTTGCTGAATTAAAAGACGCTGAGAAAAGAATGAAAACATAGCAACGATCATCATCCAGCTTAATGGATATATTTCTTAATGTAAGCAAACCAATATCTCAGAGAGCTTGATTTGCAGATTTCACAAATATTTTGATGAAATAAAATATGGAAACAAAACGTATTAGTATATTATCTCACATTACAGCAAAGAAAGAGAAATATGCAATTAAATATTTGTTGAAACGATGAAAATAGTTTGAGTTGCGTTGCAACAGTGAAAAGTATTGTTGTAAATTATGCCAAAAAATATCTATAAAAATTTATTTAAATTAGAGAAAAAATCGTACGACAACTTAATTAATATCACTGAAGAGGTAATTGTTTGCACTTTCAGGAGGTGTTAAAATGATTTTTGTGCCTTAATATGTTCGGAAGTTATTAAGGAAAAACGCCGAAATTTCGCTTAATTTTTAATTAATTTAAATTCTAATTAAAATTTCAAAAAAGGGGCTCCGAGGTGCACATTCCCACCCTCCAAAGTATGTTTGTGCCAAACTTCGTAGCTCTAAGTCTAGCGGTTTGACCTGTAGAGCGCCAACACACACACACATTCTCCTTTATTATTAGTAGAGATTTATTTGTTTCATATTCTTTCGCAATATTGCAATGAATTTTTTCTTTCTTATTTCATTTCATCAAATTTTTTCTGGGATCAATATTATCCCTCTACAATGTTAAGAAATACATCCCGATATGCTGAAAATTATATTTGCTATTCTTTAATTTTTATCAGCATGTTTCAATAAATAACTTGCTGTTAGGCATAACTAACTTGCTAACTTGATGTTAGGCATGCTCAGATAATACCAGCAATGTTGAATAAACTGCATGCAGGGTCGGATTTAGCTTTTGAACCGCTCCGTGCAAAAGTAAAAAGTTGCGCCCCTATGGAACTACAATGTAAGCATTCTAAAAAAGGTATATGGTATTTTTTTACACTTTTTAGCAATAATTGACACAAATTCTTATAACTTTTCACTTAAAATACTTCATTTAAACAAAGCAGTTCACAGGGGTATAACTCAGAAACATCTAAACTGTTACTCAGCTCATACTCATTTCCTAATATAGCGAGGTCTGATAATCTTGTTTGAGATGTTGTTGTTCGCAAATACTTCGTAATTATTTTTAGTTTGGTAAAACTACGTTCCCCGGATGCAACACTTATTGGAAGAGTTCGTAAAATTCTTAGAGCAATGCTACAATTTCAAGAAAAATTCATTTTTGTTATCAATTTCAAAACTTCCAAAGGTGGTAAATCTTTTTCCAATCACTGATATTTCATCACAAAGTTCCAGGCTGGTTTTATCCGATGATTCTCCATCTGTTAAAATAGTTTGAGGTCATTAGTACATAAAATTAGATTGTTTTATTGTTTTTTAGAATTCTTCAGAAAATTTTCTAATTAATTCAGAAATTACATTGCGATTTTTTTTTCTCATTTTGTTGTGGCAATTTTGCGTCCCTCGATTTTTTTTACTCGGTGCCGGAGCACGGAATAACGGAGTGTTCGCCCGACCCTGCTGCATAAGGAATAAGAAAATGAAGTTACTGCACCGCTCAAGACAACGGGCAATTAGATGTTAGGTGATGCGAACAGCTATGTTTCCATGCAAATGTGGCGTCATGTGACATCACTCCTTTAGGGAAATTATGTGCGCAATAAACGGAACAGATAAAAGGCTACTAAAATAAGATGGCTTAAATGTTTATTATAACTTGATGTTTAAAAATACTTCGTTGAAAGAACCGTGAAAGTAGAATTATGCATAAGAGATTTAATCGAAATTGAACGCAACCAATGATACTTACAATACATTATTAGCTTTGCATTATTAGCATTATTAGCTGAGCATAATTAGCATAATTAGCTGAGCATTATTTTCTTTGGACATTGGAACTCGGTCCTGTGCTCAAAAATTGATCGCCAACTCGGATAATTATTAAATTCTAAGCAGTTGTCCAAATTCATGAAGCTAACCAATTTTTCAAACAAAGATTATTGATTTTATTTTATTGATTAGATGTATTGAACAATGACTTCGCTCCTTTAGAGTTAGGTTTAACAAGTCATGATTATTTCATTACGGTACAGTTTTTTCTTTAATTGTAATTAACGTTTCAAAATTAAATTTTAACGCAATTTTTAAGAATACTTTCTATTCTTATAAAATTAAATTCAAGCCAATTTCCTGTTCGTCAAATCCTTTATTCACGTGCATTTGCCACTGTTAAAGTTAATATAAGAAAGCATTATTTTCTTTGGACATTTTTATTTCAAAGGTAGACATTCATTTCCGGTATTATGTCGTAGCATATACTCTTTTAATATGGTAACACAGTAATTCAATTACTGTACCATTGGATTAATTACTCTTTCTGTGAGACGTTTTGTTTAATTTTCAAAATTTTTTAAATGTTCCTTATGAGTGTGTTAACATTTTCAAGGTTACTTCTTCCGGTTCCTATCTAAGGGAGAGAGAGGAACTGGGAAGGGAAAAAAAGATGTTTTTCTGAGATGAAAAATCTTCCTAAGCGATGAATAGCATCGAGATGAAATTTGCGCATGTCATTCTGGTATTCATTTCTAGATCAATTGTGATTTTTCAATTTTTAAAAATTATTACTTTTTAAAATATTTAATTAAATAACAAAAATCAATTCAATTTTCGGCGTTTTTTTCTCAGTTTTTCGGCAGTAACTTCTGAAATATATATTGTACAAAGATGACTTTTAAACTATCTTAAAGAGCAAAAAATTTTCTTTTTTCTCTGATCTGAATTTAAATGACATACGTTCTTTTCCCCCAATGTTAATAAACATTTCGAAATTCATTTCAAACACAATCTATAACAATGCTTTCTATTATTGTAATTAAATTCAAACCGATTTATTGTTTTATCAAATCTTTCATTCCCATGGTTTTGCCTTTGCTAAAGTTATGATAAAAATATTGCTGTCGTTGAATATTTACAGAAAGGCAGAACTTTTGCTTCCGCTTTTATTTCGTAGCGTGTACATCTTTCAATTTGTTTGCACAGTAATCCAATGACGTTAGTTATTTACTCTCTCTATGCGACGCTTCATTTAATTTTTGCAAATTTTTAAATGATCCCAATGAGCGCGTAAATTCATTCTGTGTTGTTGAGTCCGGTTATTATCGAAAGGAGGGAGCCTAAGGAGAAATAGACGGAACACTCTGTGACGTTTTCCCGATCAGGCACACAAACACAAAAAAGAAGAGAATGGTACTTCGGATAATGATAATAAAATCCATGACGTGAAGAAGCTTCTGTTGTCGCCGTAGCAATGATGGGGAGGAAAAACTGGAATATCAAAGATTGTTAGATACGTGCCAGGCGGTACAAATGCCAGAGACAAAGGGAAGAGAGGGGTTGAACTGCTATCGAAGAGGGTCAAATAACACAGGAGTGGACAGACGAAAACTGAAAGACGCTGCTGCAAAAAAACTGTTTTAGTAAGCTTTAGTATGCACTTAGATTTGAAAATATTTTTTTTCCCGAGCAACGCCGGGTATATCAACTAGTATTATTATAAAGTAAGATTTAAATAAATTTGAAGTCTTATTTATTGTGATCATCTTCTTTATCAACAAAGACAAACACTCTATTTTCTGAAGATTTCAACTGATATTGTTACAAAGATTCTAGCTTGAGAACTTTTTTTTGTAAATAATGGATATTTGTTTAAAAGAACAATAACAAAATCATCTAATTATTTCTTTTTAAATCGTTAAAAAAATATAGGAAACAACGATTGAGTTTCAATCATTGGTGGTTGACCATTCGAATATTGAAACTGCTTAATATGGTGTAATAATTATCAATCTATATTAAACTCCTTTGCTTTTGTGAAAACTATCAATTTAAATAATAAAACATGCGTTCTGTCAAAACGTATACTCAAAACAGATCATAAGCCGTGAAAGGAGTTTATTTCTCTGCATTTTTTTTTAATGTTTTATAATACAACGGAGAAGAAACGGAGAATGACAAAAAATTATTCTAAGGTTCAAGTTATTTTGAGAATGAATTCTGTTTCGTAAATATCATTCAACCCAGCTTGCTCGACGTATGACCGAATCTTCAAAACCTTCGATCCGGAAAGAAGTTTCTGTTTAATTTTTTTCCCTTGCTTACCTACAATTCTTCCCTTCTTTTTTTCACATCTTTCTGAGTGATTTCCAGCGAAGCGTGTGCTTTCTGAGAAATCACAACATAAAGTTAAGATCGCTTAAACAGCAAAAAAGATTCTTAACCCCTTACATTACGTTTCTATACGAATTCTAGAATTCTCCAATGGAAGCGGCGTGTCGCGGATGACATCACCAATGCGTCGACCAATCAGATCGGCCTCTTCTTTCCCCGAACTCAAAAACAGCGGACTGTCCACAGCACGATAATTTAGCTTCTCGCTCTCGATTCATCACAAGTCGAACTTGCAAGAACAATTTATACTTTTCTAATCTATCTGCAAGGCAGGTCTAATTTCTTCTGAAACAATATGGTAAGCAATTTTTTTGTGTTTTTAAAGTCTTAAAGTTTAAGAATAATTAAACCTTCAATAATTTGATTATTAACTACTCTACAGACAATCAGTTTTCGAACCAATCATTGTATCAAGATTCTTATTTTAATTTGCTTTTAAGAATGCCATTTTTACTTCAAAAATTTCTACTGTATTTACATTTGGTGCTTTTGTTAATAATAGAAAAAAAATTATTAGATATAAAAGTTTGAATGCCAATTTTGGTTGTCAAAAGTAAATATTGACGGGTTTTAAAATATTGAATATCCGGCATTGGTATTCCAACTTGCACGTTGTTGAGGATATTTTTATCAGGTTAGGTTTGGATCGTTTAGAAATTATGTTGAGTCACCTTTGATCATTTAGAAATTCACCTTTGATCATTTAAAAATTATGTTAAAATAATATCGATGGATTATATATGTAATTGTATTACTGAGGCCTTCACTGCGTTTTTATCTTTCATATTTATTTATACCGATAAGAGCAATAGTTAAAAAAGTCATTCATTCTGACTTAATTTGATTAAAATTTGCTGAATAATTAGTAATCTGAATGCCTTTTTCACTTTTGTTTTACTTATGTTTCATTTTCTCTCTTTATTTCTAAACTTCAGAATACGTAAAATCTTTCTCTACGACAACGAAATCGCGGTCAGAACAAGCCTGTATTTTATTGAAATATTAAGTACAAAATTTGTCTTCACAGCGTTTTTTTCCTTTCTTTTTTTTCAGATTCATTTTATCAATAATCGCAGTAGTTTAAAAAATCATTCATTCTCACTTTATTTTGATTAAAATTTACTGAATAATTAGTAAACTGAATGCCTTTTTATTTATTTTCAATTTATTTTTCATTTTCTTACTTTATTTTCCAAACTTCAGAATGCAGTAAAATATTTTTCAACGACAACGAAATCGAGAATTGACAAAGCCTGCATTTTATTGAAGTATTAAGTGCAAAATTTGTTCTACGAATGTCGTCATTTGAGAAAATGTATGGAAATGTTGATAAAATTATGAAAAAAAGTTTGGCGTTACTGTTTTGAGCATTACAGTTACTTGTAATTTTTATCTTCTAAATATCAAATAAATCAAAAGAATTCACTTTTAACAACGTTCTACACTAATGTAATTTCTTCTATCGGTCATCTGGGATGGATTAAAAATGAAAATAACTAAACAATCGGAGTGAAGTACCTAGGTGTTTTGATGGAGAATTTAGAGGATACATGCATAAAAGCACTCAATGTGTTTCTTGCATTGTAAACTCCAAGCACGCGCACATCCGGGAAAAGCATTGAAATACAAAAGTGTGTTTCACAGGAAGAAGTTTAATTGTGATATTTTGTATAAAAAACATTTATTTGAAAAAAGAAATTGCAGATTTGATCTTATGATACAAAATAATGCGTCGTATGCAAAATTATTCTAGTGAAGTTCGTTCAAACTTCAGCTTCGGAACTTCTGCATGATTTTTATCTCTTTCCATTTCTCTCTAAATTTTTCTTTCTGTCTTTTTTATATTTATTTCATACTCGGATTTTTCAATTATTTTCTACGAAGCAATTTCATTGCGTTCCGTTTTTTTACACTTTGCTGTTTGCAATCGAAAAAAATGAATTTTTTTAGCAAGATTTTTTGTTGCTATTAAGAGATCTTTGAATGATTTTTCTACAAGTTATATGTTAAGATGATTTAATAACATGTTTTATTTCAAAAAATGATAAGCGCAATTAATTAATTTTAATTTATCACTTAACTAATTACAAAAGCAGAAAGTAATATTTAATTTTTTCCCATAGCATTTAGCATATTGCGTTGTCGTCAATTTCAATTACCAAGCTACACTGGTTATTCGGTGCAGGCACAAGTTCTGTTTACTTATTTTCATTTCATCTCCGTTTGTCCATGTAAGGCTAAGCAATAAGTTTTGATAAGAGCTCAATTTTCTAGTATTAATATGTAATGATTTAGCCAATAAATAGAGTTTAAAAACGTGTATAAGAAATCGATAGTGTTGTTTAAAACACTTTGTGCTATTCAGCCTACAGTTTTTTAGACTGTTCTGTAAGATTAAAACAACCTAAAAAACATGTGGCCCATTGTGAAAAATACTTACAAACTTTCCTTATCATTTAATGTTTGTTTTTGTTGCAATAAAAGGCAATAAAGAAGATGCTTATTAATTGCCCTTTTATGCATCACACAAAATGTAGAATATTTTGATAAAAATCTCACCAAAATTAATGACAATTTTATATAAAATTTTACGGATTGCTTATAATTACATGAGGTTACAGACAATTTATAACTATTGATATATTGAAATCAGAACTATTGCAAATCAGCTCAATAAGCGCAAATGTTAACAGGATTTCCACTGCTAATTAAATATGTTGGTCATGTCGGATCTTCTTTTTTTCATTCACTGTTTATATGGTTGGTTAATTGGCCACCAATTATATCGCCATTTCATAGAAAAATATAAATTTAAGGAAATTTACTATTTTAGTGCAGTCCGATTTATTTTTCCATTTTTCCGAAAATCGTTTTATTGAATTGAGTGTAGAAGAAAGTGTGCCAAGAACAAAAGCGGAATAGTGAGCAGAATGTGACAGACTTTTAGTCTTCAATAAATAAATAAATAAAATAAAAGAAATAAACAATTTAAAAAATTACAAAAAATGTAAAAATTCGTGATTTTCCCCTCTGTGTAGTTATTTTCCATCGTACTAAGCTTGTCTGTATGCTTAATTTTCTAAAACTGATTCCTGACTGAGTATAAGAGCAAAAGCGAAATAGTGGGCAAAACGTGACAAACCTCTAATCTTTAATAAAATAAAATAAAATGAAAATAATCTTCAATAAATGAATAAATAAAACAAAATAAGACCATAAATAAATAAAAAAATATGAAGAAATTATGAAAAAATGTAAAATTCGTGATTTCCCCCTCTTTTGTTGCTGTTTTCCACCGTACAGGACTTCCCTGTATGCTTCACTTTTTAAAATTGGTTCCGACTGCACGCACAGTATTGTATTTCTCCGGTTTCCGCAACTAACATCACGCGAAGCCATTATTGACAAATATTTCAGTTGTATGCTCACACAATCAACCCATATATATAAGGTGTATCAGGATAAAGAATTTCTTTGAAATGTCTTACTTCTGTATCGGATTTTTTATTCTTTTTGCATTTTAACAAGGAAAAAAATACACATTTTCAAGAAAGGGTATATTTCGCTTTAATAAAAATTGCAATTTGTAAGAAGTTAAAAAATTTTATATTTCGTGGAGCACGAAATTCAATATCTTAAAACGTTCGTTTCATTTTCATAACTACATTAGCCTTTTTAAAATTTGTTTTTCAGAAATGGTTCTGAAATTTTTATTTTACATTTTTCCCCAGAAACCGAAGAACTGAAATGTATTTCATCACAGCCAATGATGTTCTTTTTCCACAAGAAAGAAATTATTAAAAGCTAGGTTCATAGTACGAATTTATTGTCCGCGATATAATAAATGGTACAGATTCCACACAAAGAAAATAATACAAAGGCATGAAATTTTTGTAATGACGAAGAACCATTATAAAATTAACATAATAACACTAAATAAATAAAGAACATAATCATATTGTTACGAACATGGAAGTCGCTTCCCAGTAATGTTAGTCTTATGGTTGGGAAGAGAGTTCTACAGGGGTAGGTATGGAATGACCGGCATCAGCCAAGCCTGGACATCTGACCTTGGAGACGAAATGTGGGACCTCAAAATTGCTGGAATTTTCTCGATATCTCTAATAGGGACCGAGATCCGGATTTATCCAGATGAATCCATGTGACGTCACGGCCTGTCGGGGAGACTATAAAAGGACAGTGCTTGGATCTCAGAGAAATAGTTTGTGTGCTGATCGACTTTCAACGTGTTGACGACTGGCAACGTCTTCGGCGTGCGAAGAATCTCTTCGGAGTGTTGCCCGCAGTGCGAGCTGGTAAGCTGTTAGACGCCGAGCGGTATTGCAAGTGCTGTTGCTATAATTATTAGTGAATTGCTGTCCGTTTGTGTTGCTAATTTGTGCAAGAGCTGTTTTTACTGTTACCTGCGCTTCGTGTTTTCCGGAATATTCGAGAATGAAGCTTCATTCTCCGTTATCCTTTGGACTGTTTTCAACGCAAACACGCCGAACGATTTTCGTAACAATGTTAATATTCACACTTCTGACATTTATGTCAACAATAACAGAGTTTCAGGGGAGACGTAGCCTTTCACAAATGATTGGCACACTTTCCACTAAACTACTTCAGGATTGAAGATTTTACTATATTTTATCATTATACTTTTCATGTCCTTGACAATTAAATATTCCTTATGATACGTGCATATCAAAAGATCCCATCCTTAGTTTGCATGGATTAGTTTTGGAGACTAAGCGGGCCATCTCATGCTTTGGATTTTGATTTTTTCCCCTCAGATATCTTAGATGTTTTCCGTGTGTTAACGTAACTGCTATTTCTGAAAAATTTTAGTACCATTATTTCTGAATAACAGTTGTCTCTATTCTCTAAAGTCTTTTACGCACAATCCATTCTATTTTTTTCGATGCTGAACGATGAACATTTTAGCAACAGACGATCAAGAATGGTTCTACTTTGACTCTCAATTGACTTTTCTGGTGATTCTAGACCTTATGTCTGGGATGTAAAGGTTACTTGTTAGTAATAGGAAGAAATTGGAGAAAGTATAAGTTTCCACAACGTTTGTATTTATCAGGTACAGTACCAGTAAGCAACTTCAAGACTTTTCTGACAAAATCGCTCGTGGAAAAAAGATTTCTGGTTATTTAGTACTTCCAATTTCAGTTACTCTATTTGCAATTTTCTCCCAAATTAAGAAAAGGACTCGATCGAATTGGGAAAAAAATGGTTTTAATAGTTGTAGATGCCTGCAGATACCACATCTTCTCTTAATTAAAGATGGCAAATTAGGACAGCATATTTGAGTTTCTAGAAAAGTTTATATTCTAAGTTTTTGTAATATTGATTTTTTTTTAGTTTACATAATAGAGTTTTTTTTACTCACCAGCACTGTATAATAGAAGCAATGAAATTTGATAGAAATAATCATTACCGTTTGCTCCATATGACAAAAGAAAGTTTTGAAAGAAAAGGTCAACTTCCTTCAGCGATATTTTATGATTTGAACTCGGTGTCAAAGACAACTTGGTGTTTAGGACAGCTAAAGTTGGATGGAGGGAGTATTTGTTATTGACTTTCTTGGTTATTGTAGCTTCTCGGAATCTTTTTCCATACACTCATCTCTTCCAAAGAGCAATGAAGCCTAAGTTGATCAAAATGAAAACTTATGCCCAACCGACTAGGCAGTGGCGTAGCGATAGGGGAGGGGCAAGAGGTTTATAGATGCCCCGGCCCAGGGCCGGCCTTAGGAGGCGCGGGCCCCGACAGGAAACAATTTTTCTCTCTTTTTTTCTTAGTTTCTAAGAATGTCAAGACTTGGAGTTTTAAAAAAATCAGCTCCAGTGATTCCCTCAACTTTCTCGTATACTGACACAATATGGAGCGTTTTGTACTTCGTAGTACAGCGAAGAAAACCGAATACGTATTTTCGGTTGCAACCTTGGAACCAAAGCTTATATAGATCTGCAATTATCTGCAATTTTAGTAGCAAAACCACAAACCAAATTTCATTTGTCTAGCTTGTCTCATTTTTGAGTCATGCATTCACAGACAGGTCTGAAACACGGATATTCATCAAAATCTTAAAGTCGGCAATCTTTTTTATTCTTTGACGATCATAATACTTTCCCTTCGTACGCCTGAACTAAGAAAAAAATTAACTCTCTTAAACTCAATTTTACTACCTCTGGTAATGGCGCACATGCATCGAGTCCTACTTAGTTACGCCACTGAACTGAGCGGAGAGTAAAAAGCATTCTGGCGCGGGGTCCCTTAGCAATTGGTCCAATCGGCTAAACGCCTACCCTGCCCCGGCCGTAGTTTTATGGGGCGCCATGGAGTCGAAACATTACTGCATTTATACCATTTTTTAAAGAAAAAAAAATGAGGGGGGTCTAAAAAATAATGCCATATCCCGGACACCATTTGTGCTTGTCAACCCAATGATGACGAATGAGGTAGGAAAAAATCATATACTTCCCCTGGTGCCACGTACCCTCGCTACGCCACTGACCACGGTGCCAAATCGCTAATGCATTTTTGTCACTTTTTAAAGTCAAATATTATATGGGGGGGAATTATCATGCCCTGGACGCCGTTTACACAAGCTAAGTCCCTGACGGCGGGAAGGGGGCGAAAAAATAATATTATGACCCGGGCGCAACTTAACCTCGCTACGTCACTACGACTAGAAAAGTTAACGTATTTCGAAACACTTCAAAATGATAACAATCTTCGCATAAATGCACCTTACTCGTCTCCAAATCTGTACGATATTAACATAACTAATACAGTTTTGATAAGCATATTGCTATAAGGCTATCTACTCTGGAGTGGTGAAATATCGTTAGAGTTATTTATAACAGTTTAATGAAAAGTATAGCAACCAATCGTCGCGTGTGCATTTAAGTCTATGAAAATCGTACATCCAATCGAAGTTTCAAAATTCATCACATGTATAATGGAAGGTTTCACAATGAAACTTAATGAAGAACTTTTCGCTTCATTTTTTCCCTGGTGAAGAATTCTGCTGGTGTGATGCGGAAGTCTGGAGAGGGGGTGATAGCTCAGCTGTAGCCCTCTTCATCTGACCACTGTTCAAAAGTACGAGGTTTATCAAAAAATAGCCCTCGTGTTGTTTCAAAACGGGACATTAATATAACTAAACTAAATTAAACCTTGGTGAAGCATCTGCATCATTCACCAAATCCTTAACGGGTCAACTTAATCCTTAACGTTATTATGCATTTTATTGAACGTTTTATCAATTTGTTCTCTGGCAGCACACAGGTTGCAAAGAAAATTCTACTGTGCTTCTTTTGGTCGAACTGCGTGTCTAACGCAATTAAATCATTATTGTAATAAAATTCCTAATTATATAGTTTGGAGTTATGAAAACAGTAATTTATTTAAATTTTAAAATTTTCGTAGTTTATTTTAGACATTTCAATAAGTAGGCTAGTGATAGTACGTTTCGGTTTCTCCAAGTAACCATTCATAATGAAATAATAGATTATTAGAAAAGATGATTAATTTTTCCAGGAAAATTAATCATTAAAAAGAAGATGCCAATGCTTGTTAATTTTTCTTTATATTGGTAGAGTTTATGTATTTACTTTTTTGTTTGTTTTAAATGAATTATTAAACTTTGTTCATTTTTTACTTTCTCGTATACGAAGTATACATAGAGAAAGTATGGTAATCGTCAAAAAATTCGAACTCATTTTGACGAAAAACACAATTTTAGAATTATGTCTGTCTGTGAACACGATAACTCAAAAATTATTAGGGCTACGGGGATGAAATTTGGTATGTGATCTTTACACATAATTTGTAGGTTTATATCAAATTTTGGACAAAATCCGTCTACGGGAAGTCTATCTGTCCGCGTTTATGTGAACAATATAATTCAAAAACTTGAATATCTAGATGGGCAAAATTTGGTACACAGTATTATCATCATGAATGTAGGTCCTATCAAATTTTGGACCAAATCCGTCGAAGGGATGATTGTCTGTCGGTCTGTATAATCGCATGTTTTAAATCGCAATGACTTGTTAGCAAAATTACTTAGATAAATGAAATTTGGTATGTGGCCTTCTTACCTTAATTGTAGATTTGTGTCCAATTTTTGTGTCAATTGGTTAAAAAAAGGGCTTTCAAATTGCATAATTAATTTTTCTAATCCGATTCTCCATGCGCATGCGTACTGGTAGCAATGTGCATGCGGAAGTTATTCAGCGAATACGTCACTTTGTCCTTGAGCCGGCAAGAGTGGAACCTAGCAGTGTGTGATAGATGCGTTTTAATCGGTACGCATCTCTTTGAATTTGATTCCTTGCCTAAATATTTTACAATCACTATAATCTACAATGAAAAATCTTCTGATAATCATTGGATTCTGTGTTACAGTAGGTTCGAATTGTTTTATACACGCGGGGGGGGGACTGCATCTTTTTTGAGGGAGTATACGAGAAAGTTTAGGGGAGACCACTCCCGCTGGTTTATATAAAAATAGACCTGCAATGATAAAGTTTTGGAAGAGCACAAGACTATAACGAGATGATTGCATCATGAAGGATTGCTTAACGCACAGCAGTAGTGGCATTCGAAAAACTTTTTGCCTAATAAGAAAAGTTAATATCCTTAATGGAGATTCGAACCTCTAGTCAGAAGCATCGTAACTTGGTACCGTTTTAGTCTGTCTTTATATCATTTTTAAAAATTTATTCTTAATTATAGCAATAATAACGTGCACACACAAAATGTATTTAATATCGTCTCAAATTGCGTGTATATACACACAGTAACTATAACAATGAAAAGCCTGCTGTAAAATATATTTAAAAATATTTCTAAAAATATATTAAAACTATAAAATCACCCGTCATGGTATGACTGGTGCAAATTTCCTCTTCATTCGAGAGATTTCCCGTCAAATTTGACGTGTTTAAATATATATATATCAAAACCAACATATAAACACAAGATAAAAACTCAAAAACAGTAAAAAAGACAAAATGGCTAAATAGACAAAAACCAGAAAAAACCAAAAAAATGAAAAATATCATAGCGAGCCGCTCGTCAGGAAGAGAAGCTCGCTCATGATATTAATTTGTGCTTTTTTCTGCTGACGACAAACGAAATCCGTTAAAAATTGCCGTCATCCCCTCTAAAAGCACAAAACAAACGAAAATGGAAGATTTCTTGAATAAAAAATATAAATACATTTAAGAAGATTTAAAAAGAAACAAATATAAAAATCCGAATACAAATACAAAAAATCCGAATACAAAAGACCTAGAATAAAATAAAAAACAACCGTAACATAAAAAATAATAAAATAAAGCGAAATATGCTTACCATGGCCAGGAATATATATATATATATATATGCGAGAGAACTGTTTAACATTGATTGAAAATAAATAAAATAAATATATGTTTTATGACAGGAAATATTTTTTTTACATATTGTTTACACTCCTTACAAAGCACTTCTCTGCTTGTCAAACGTTGTCAAAAAAATATTATCAAATTATATCACCACGATTGCAATAAATAATCAGATGCATCGTGGCGTCCAAACTATATCACGCGCACTCATGTGATTTACTACTTTGTATTAAAAAACGGAAATCGATTTGAAATATATGATTAATATAATTTAAAATTTCTCGGAATTCTCTTTATATTTTGATGACAAAGTATTTTATTTATTTTAAGTTTGATTTGGATTTAAAATCATTTGATTTGGAATTAAATTAAATTGTTTCTAAATACTTGTTTTTAACCGTGTAAATACTTTTAGAATGAAGATCCGTATTTTTCTGATTTAAATTTATTGGAAAATGTAAGTGATATTATATACATATAAAATTCTCTTTGTATCAATTTTTAAGTATCTCGTAAGTTAATAGTCAAATATCAAAGAAAACGGTAACTCCAGGAAAAAATTATTGAATGTGCTGTTAATACGAATCCAGAATTTTAGAATTTGTGTAGCATATTATTTCATCCCAATACATTAGGACATAAGTTTGGAATGAAAGATGGTTAGACTTTAAAAACTAACGCACTCAATATATGTTTAAAAAATAACAGAATAACAGGTTCTATTGGAAAACAATCGTAAACAATTTTCAAAATCCCAGTAGTTGAGAATAAGTTGTGCATTATGCATTTTGTCAATTTTTTTACAATGTTCGAAAAATTTTGATACCGAATTCTATATTTTCAGAAACCATTTTTTAAAAATTGACAATAAATCTAGTAAATTTATGTTCCAAAAACTTTTATTCCTAAGCTTATTGCTTATATTGCTTAAGCTTATTATCCGTACGAAGAAAAATAAAAGCCAATTTGATAGTTAAGGCACAAAAACTATTACAGTAACTATATTTTGAATATACAAAATTTTAACGTGGCAGAAAACGGAAGACAATTGACTTCCTTATATTGAAAGAATATAGTCAATAAATCTTGCCTCACTTTTTAGACGATATATTTGTTTTTAAAGGAAATAATAAAGCACTGGTGTACGTTATGGTACTTGGAATTAGTTGACGATTGATTTGACATGGTACATTTTGAGTTTTGCCTTTTGTCTGTTATGACCTAGTTTGAAGATTCTGCACGGTAGCACTTGGAAACCATCGATTTGCGGAAGTTTTTCTTTCTATTAGTTCTGTACAATAAGATAGAACACGGTATTTGATTGAACTTCTCCAACCAATATCATTATACATGGCTAGAAAAATATCGATAAAAAATCAAATGGTACAATTTTCAATAATTGGAAGTCTCTTACGTGCTTGGAACATTCTTAGGAATTAGAAGACGAAAAAAATTCGTCGGAAAAATATATATTAATGTGTTATTACAGAATGAAACACGATATTTCTAATTTCTTGGGTAAGAAAAAAAGTTTGATTCGTCGAAACAAAATTAAGAAACATCTTTATAGTAATTTCTTCTTAATGGCATGGAACACGATATAAAAACGCGAAAGAATTTTGTTTTAGCTGATTGGAAATTCGTCAACTTCCTCAGTTTCTTTTCTGTTGTTTTTATAGGAAAGGTTTCCGTGTTATTTCGATGCGATCTTTGCTCATCAAAAAGAATTAAATATATTTTGAAGCCAAGATCTTCGGGGCCAACGCCCTAGTCCGTTCAAACCCCAAAGGAAATGTTTACGTACTGAAAGTACTTTTTGACGTCGCCAATTAATTTTATTCTTTCCGAATTAAAGCTAAGCATCAATTATTCACATTTTTTTTCTTTTAGTAAAAGTAAAGGTTTTTCTGCAGAAAAAAAACCCAATTTCCTGAGGTCAGTGCTCGATCGTTTAACTTTAAGAATGAATAATGATCCCTTTTAAATGAGTATTTTTTAAAATTTAATAAGTAACGCAATTTTAAATTTTATTCAATAAAATATAATTTTTAATTTAATTAATATAAACATCAAAATATATTAAAAACATATTTTTCTTAAATGTTTTCGAAAGCTGCAGATTCATAACATGGTGTAATTTGTAATGTTTAGCCAGTGCTTAAATGAAAATCTTTTTGAAATATTTTTACTTTTTAGTATGATTTATAATACTCTGTTTTTCAATACTCATCTCTGTGGATGCCTTGAAGTTGCTTGGCAAATGAGGGGTTTATCATAAGTATATTTAATGAACTCGTTATTTTTAGGTTCAGATAAATATTTAATTAATCATAAAGGCCCTTTTACCACTAGCATTCAAAAGAACTTTGTTCTACGCACCACAGAAAAGACATTGGAAACTTTATTTTACCCTAAACATTTTATTCTATTAATGTATTTTCAGGCGAGACTTAGTAGATATTTAAAATTAAGAAAGTATTATATCTCCTTAAGATAGTCATGATAATTTACAGATCATTTTTGCAAGCATAACCCTTGTTAAAAATATATACATGATTCCAGATACTCCTTTTTACGTATGTTTTCCGGTGCGTTATAGTTGCTTTATTTTTTTGAAATTATCCTATTATGTAATGTCTTTTTTATAAATGTTAAAGAAGTCTACCGTTTTCATCTTATTTTAGCATCCATATTCAAACTAAATTTTATGAACCTTAATTGGCAGAAGTACAATAATTGAGGCTTCTTGTACATTAATTTTTTGGCAACAGATCAAGAAGTTAATTCAGCAGACTTTAAAAAAAATTTCGTCGTTGTTTAATAGGGTTTGATAAGTTTGCCTTCGTATTGTCTAACTTTTTTAAAAAGGTTGAATTCAGTAAAACGAGGTTACTTTGCACCGAATTTTCATGACTCGTGAGAGAATTTCGAGATTAGTTGCATGCATTTCTCCTAAAAGAAAGGCTTTTCTGGTTTTTTCCCCGTTGGGTGATTACCAGAGAAATGTTATGCACCAAAATTTGAATCATACAGTAATTTAATAATAAATTATAATTTTTAAAACTTTTGGTGCAAAGTTACTTCATGGGTGAGGATTCTTTGCACTTGTTATTTTTTCCCCGTACATTTCGCTAAAAAACTTACTGTGCTGCAATTCTAATATTCACAACCTGGGTGGAAATATACAAAATAATCTTGAAATCCAGGAAAAGGAATTTTTTTCGAATAAAATTACCCACTTACAATTTTTTTCAGTTTATTTTTATATTAAAACATTTGTAATAAAAATTGCTTGAAAGTCAATGTTAAGTATTTTTATTGATAAACTGAAAGATATGTAAAAAAAAATTCATTACATTCACATAAACAAAAAATATATCAAAATTTAACAGGAAGAAAAAACAAAAATGTTGCTCGAACAAAACATGACATTCAACAACAATCAGATTCAACATATATTTTGAAGTTAAGGAAAAGCATAGAATCCTCTTCTGCAGACAAGTTTTGGAGTGCCCTACCACATCCTCCCAAAGATACTCCATCACATCCGGTTTGTTGGGCCATTTCCATAACTTGAGTGTCCGCTGCATGGAACTGATTTTCATCCCACTTTCTGTAAAACTGACAATTTTTCCCTCATAACCGAAAACTACCTGTTCACCAACTTCTCTGGAACACTCCTTCAAATGGAGCACATATTCGAGCAGTTTCCAACAAACATCGATTTTGTAATTTACCTTTGTATCCTTGGTCAGCAAAAAACTTACGTAATGTTGGAGCTTTGCATTTAGCTTGAACAAAAAGATTGGTAGCACCATCACGGTCCTGAATGCTTGAGGAGTGTACTTCTGCAGTAATTATAAGCCTTCAGAATTAGTGATACTCTTATGTGCAAGGGCTGAATTCTCTGCAGCTTCAGCAATTTCTTTTAGGTTATCAACGGTTACAACATTATTATCTGAGATACTTAAATCTGCAGAAGAGATACAATTACTACCATTTACAGCAAAATTAATGCAAGGATCTTCTGGCGCATTCTTTGCCATTTCTACCACTTGGCTTACCGAGTGTTTGAAATGCAGCGTCTACTTGATATGGTAGGACTAGTAACCTTTCCACATCTATTTAAGATCCTTTTCTTTGGTGTTGCAGTTAGGTAAGTTGTAGGATATTTCTCATCAAGCTCGCACATGTTTTCAAAAGTAACCTTTCGTAACTGATGTTATTTCAACTTCATTAGTCTCTTGGATTTCATTCGCCATTAATTCTTCCATGTCAACATCAGAATCATCTTGCGTCATTGTTACATCTTGTTCTTATCCTTCACTTGACGATTCCGCAATTTTTCACTAACTCTTCTTTTTTCTGGAGAGAGGGGAACTTCGAAGTTGTTGGTTTAGATTGTATAAGAATGATATCCTCATATGAAATGCTTTTCCCCTGCCTCAACATTCATTTTTTTCTACCAACTCGTTTCTTTTAACCACCCACCTCCAGTCTCGCGAGAGCAATCCTTATACCTGCAGCAAAAATAAACACAGTACTCTATAATAATGCAGTTAATAATAAAATGACACACAAAAACTAAAAAAAACTAAATAAACACAAAAACTAAAAAAAATTGTCAGGGGTTACTTTTCATCGCACATTTTCATGGTTCGAAGAAACCCTCTTTGTCGGTGCAAAGTTACCCCACATCGGAAAAAAATAATAATTATAACTAAAAACAATTATAATTTAAATTCAAAGTAATTGAATAAAAGTTAGGTTTATTGTCTTGAATATAGAAATGTACTTACCTTTAGAATTGCCATATGTTCTTCACCAGAGACAGATTTATCAACATTAAAATTTTCGCTGAAAAGCTAGCTCATTTTTTCTTCCATCTGTAACTTCCAGAATGATTGTTATACCCGTTTAAGGAATCAAATACACTAGTCAGTATTTCCAAGAAGCTAGAAAAAAATCTCAATTCCGTACGCCTAATCAGTTAATCTCAATTTCACTTTTCACAAAAATTTTGCACTGGTGCAAAGTTGCATCCACGAGTGCAAAGCAATCCCGTTTTGCGGTATATAGTTATGCGTCTACAGGTAGAAATTCTGTACGGTAAATATATAAATTTATTTAGAATTTTGAACATATAACTTACGTTTCAAAGTTTCTATTAGCTTTTGAATTTTGTGCAAATGCTAATTAGTGAGTTTTTTACTTGCACCGTTAATCGAGCATCTTTAACTATAAATTCAATTCTTAATACGTGTTTTCACTTATGAACGGCAACTTTTTTTGACGTTCTTCTGACCTTTCTAAAATTTAAAACTCATCAAAATTTAACTTCATTTTCAAAACCTTTGTTTTTATTTAGTTCTATCAAAAGTTGGTTATTTTATTTTCGCGATTTTTTATGCTTCTGACTAAGGAGATCGACTTGTTAAATGGCATCTAAAGTGAAATCAGCCAATATAAAGAGCTGTACAGCTCTTATGAGCAAATAAAATGCAAAAACGACTGCTTGCAGCAATCTTCCATTTTATATTTTTCTCTTTCAACATAGAACAGATGTTGCACCTTTTCTCTTATAGGTAAACTTTTAGATGCCTTGTCAAAGCTTTTAAAGGTTGCCCATGGAAGTAAACACAAAGTACCTATCGTTAATCAATACACGGAAATGTAAAAAATAATGTGCAGTGCGGAAAATTTTTGTTCACCCACGCGATCTGTTGCTACAGAACCTGTTGCTATCCTAAACATACACACCCATTTCTGCACAGAATATACTCAGGTAAACAATTACCGAACGAAAAAAAAGCAATTCTGCACGAAATGAAAGGCATGGATTTTTGAACGAATATTCTGCCAGTACATATGCACAACACGAGAGAGAAAAAAGTCTGCCATTAAAATAAATATTTTTTTTATTTTTTTTTCGTGGAAAATGTATGAATAGAAAAAAAATCGTCTGAAATGTTATTTTTGTAAACGACTGTCTCATGTTGCACATCGATTAAGAAAACTTGACAGCTGATGAGTAGTTAGAATATAGCTTTGGATATATTGATTGATGCAAATGGTGTCACTGGTTACCATGCATTTGCAGACAAATATCAGTCTCCTATTATTAGTCTGATGTTTCAATGTCATAACAGATTTATGGTTGCTGTGATATTGTTTGCGTGAACCCATTTTAATTTCATAAGGAAAAAAGATAGGGAATGGATCAAGTTTTTGGAATTTATTTCTTTCTGTTCAGGCAAATGTAAAACCTATTTTCATCAGAACCATAATTACTTCCTGAAATATAACTACTTTGAAAATTCCATTTCTTGTTCAGACTTATCTTCAAATAATCATCGCGTGTTGCTTGCTTTATTTATAAAATAAAATTACCAGGTTGCGAATTCCATTTACGTTGATTTATGTAGATCAGAATTATGAAGCTTCTTTTTCAGAAATTTCAACATATATTCCTTAAAATATAATTACACTTGTTTTATTCTAAAGGACTGCTGATTATTCTAGAAGTTGCCGTGACGTGAATCAGATTTGTTACGTCTATTATAACAAGACTAGAAACACTATTTTCAAGAAAATACCATAAACTTTTTCCATGTTTACGCGAATTTGACATACTAGTCTAAACTTAAATTTACCAGTCTATACAATCAAGTTTCATTGAGCATAGTTTTTTCAAAGCATATATTTCCGGTATCTAAAAGTGACTTGTGTTCCATGAAGCAAAACTGCGAAGCAAAACAATGCTTAGGGTATTGCTATACCCTGTGATTAGGATGACTATACTGCCGTGTCCCTTCTTTCCCGGCAGCAGCTATAATGATAGGATGTCCCTGCTTTGGACCTTCAAACGACGCGGTAGTTTTTGAAATGCCATAATATTCTCGAAACCAGAATTCAAGACTCTGCTGTAATAGATTATTTTACTGACATTAATTTGCGAGTAACACACACTTTGACTCCTTTGAGATGGCAAATTTGTTCCATTGTTGCATCATGGCTGCTATGTATCGTTTTTAACTAGCCAGTATGAATAAAAGATAAGTAGGAATTTGAGAAAGCTATCGGAAGACCGTATCAAGTTCGTCTTTTAAATAACAGCCATAGAAAACAATGCACGCTAAAAGTTCAAGCACGCTTTAGTGATGTGGCATTTTATAGTGCTAATTATACAATACAGATTACAAAATTATTTAGTGCTTAAATGATTCGTTGAGAAAATGCATTTTTTTGCATTTAATAATTGTTCGAGAAAATATATATTTGACAAATTATTTTTTAATTTGAAGGATTTTAATTTATTATGAAAATTATTTAACTTATTATGAAATCTTTCTTTATTATAAAACGTGCTAATTTACTGCAAGTAAATTTTTATGCAAACGCAGTTCGCATTGTACGCTGCAAGATGTTTATTAATATTTATAAGAAATAGCCAAAAAATAAATTAATGCGTATTTGAATCTTTTATTGAATTTATAAACGGCAATACATATTATAAATGTATACTGAAAGGTCCATAAATATCTTTTAGCTATAAGTTTGCACATTTCGATTCGGTTGTGAAAATTATGTAACACTAATAACTGATAGATTCGCAAGAGCTGTAAAAAAATGGGGCTTTTGATTCCATTTCATATTTGGCGATCCTAAAGAAAAGACAGTGGAAAGTATTTTTGAGTTCCAATAATTAAAAAATATCCTGTATAAGCCTGAGCTAAAATTAGTAAAACATTATTTGGAGAACATTTTATCTTCACAGCTGAGTACTTGTGAAAACCTCTGTTCCTTCCTCTATTAACTAATTATTTTCAACCTAGAAAGTTTCTCCATTTTCATATCATCCGATATCATATAAAATTTATTCTGAATGCATCCAAATCTCACGTATTCGGAAGTTTCACATAATCTGCAAACGAGAGTGCAATTTCGATTAAAAATAGGCAGCATAATGATATTTTACACAAGAGGTATGTTTCATTCACTTTATCAAAGTGACTGTTGTAATGGCATTTATATCAAATGGAGCAACCCTCGGTTTTGATATATTTGTTGAACCAAGAGAAGCACCGGTATTGGTTGCAAGATGAGTAAGAATTTCTTCCTACTTTTCTCTTGCCTTGAGTTACAATATGTGTTGAAAGAGTTTCTCAAAGTTTCTCTGATTGCAACAAAGCATGAAAGAACAGAAGGGTTACTTAGTCTGGTTCGCAAGCATAGCCGCTAAAGTGTCGCTTCACATTTTTTAAGTACAAAAGAATGATGTTTTCGTACTTGGTAATTCTCTATAACTGCAGAATTATGTAGAATGGCGTAGATGACTTCTTTGAAATTACATATCATAGAAATGCATGTCGTTTCCGTGACGCATTTTTAAAGGAAAAGCAATGATACATTGTGCATGATGAAAAATCGGCATATCACAAATTTTTTCTTTGTATATCACTCTTATCGATGCTTTTAAACTTAATTTAACCGATATATCGATTCAGGAAGTTTATAAATTCCTTTGCTTTCATCGAATACTCTCATTCGAGAAGATTGCAAAGATAAATAGTATAACACTTCAGTGAAAAACTAGGAAAAAAGAAAATATTAAAACTTTAGCTTTCATTAAAACGTGATTCACATAGCTTCAATGATGCTTTCAAAATACGTTACACCCTAGGATGAGAAATCACTTTGAATAAAGGCTAAAGTCTTTAACGCCTATTTCGCGCTTCCGAGCCCTATTCATGATTGCTGTGTAGGAAGATGGTGGAAAAATTGTAGAGAATGCAGTTTTCTGAAACATTATCATGAAGCCTATGGAGGAAAAAAGGAACAAGATCCATGGCTGAGGAAGATGTAAGTCAAAAATCTCTGGCATATGATTTGCCATGCTTTACTTTGTAAAATTCGTACTGTTTGAATTGAGGTAAATGATTTATAATTTGACTGGTTGCTTCGTGTTTATGTTTGAAATTTGTTTTATGTTATTTTCCACACATAACTATTTTCAATGTTAGAAATCGACAGCTATAATCTTAGAGTTCTTTTTCAATTTGAACAATTATATAATGCTGCCATTCTTTTTTAAATGAAAAATTATTTCGATGGGATACGGTTATGTGTCGAACTAAGAAACGAAATGTGAATTTTCCAAAACGCGAACTGTTGCATAAGCCATATACATTTAAATTAATGCTTATAAAATTCTTCGTCTCTCTAATAGTAGAAAGGAAATTCAAGAATGTCCCTTCCGGAAATATGGATCTCAATCTTTAATAACAGAAAGTTTTCAATATATAACTCTACTGCGATTCTTTAGTACTGTACCATTCTGACACCAGCATCGTTCGATTTTGTGTGACATCAAAGATCTGAGCAGGCAATTTCATCAATACAGTGATGATGGTTATACTAACTATTTGCGCGCCCTGCCGGGTAGAGAGTTTTTATAAAACTAAATCACCGTGTTGCGAAAAAATTACTACCATAATATGTTAACTTTTAGAATCGCAATTAATATTTCATTTTAAATAATTAAAATAAACCATTGTATATTTTGATAGTTCATAAATATTACCTAAATTTCAGAGAAATGAATTGTTTAAAATGCTCCAATCTAAGAAAGTTTGTATATGAGCATCAGCCATCAAAATTTTAGCTTCACCCATATTTATCTCTGATGTTTAAAATATTTCGTAGTTGTCCATAAATTATATTTCAATTTACAAAATATTGAATAAATTACATTCAAATTTAAGGTACAAATGTAATTTACAATTACATTTGCATTTTACAGTTCAAGGGAAACCTATGCAGCCATAATTCGTATGCTTTTTATACTAAAAAATACAGTTATCCTCGCCTTACATCATCTACTATCATCATTTACATCTGAATGTGAAGTCGGGATTCTGCGTCAAAATTCAGGTTTGCTGACAAAAAATGAAATGCAAACCACATGACGAAACAATGAATACAATCGCGCACCTGAACTGCTAAATTTCGGAAAAGAAAACTAAAAAATATTGAATTGTCCTTTCTAGTCTGGTAGGCACTTGCGTGACAGTTGTTGGAACGTCCTCCCATTGTGAACTAGTTCTTAGAAGATAGTCATTTCTCCCTCCCCTATTAATTCACCATGGTATTCACGATTCTTTCGATCATATCCGCTAACTCTCCACTTCGTCGTTTGAAGTTAAATGTGTTATTGTGGACCTTAATTGTGTTGCTTGTTTCGAGAATTTAGCAGCACGTTGTTAAGTGGATGAGTAATCATTCGGTGTGAATACAAATGTAAGAAATAAGATCATTTGATTTGTATAGCACGCACTGGATGTTTTTGTGGTTTTCTAATACTTTTTTTTAGCCTTCATTAATTTGAATTGGCTGGCTATTTTTTTAAATTGTCCATATATGTATTATTCTCCTTACAAAACCTAATTTATATAATAATTGGAACGTTATATTCTTAAAAAGAAGCAAAGAAGGCCAAGTTAGTTTCACCAACCAAGGAATCGCAAGTACAGAAATGCCATATTTATTATTTTTAGATTCATTTTATAAATTCTAATTTGATCACTTTATCAAGAGATTTTGAAGGGGAAAAAAGGCATTTTGGTCAATTTTATAACGGAAAACTGTTTTTGTCGTACGAATATGAATACGCAAAGCACATATTGCAAGCTATAATGATATCCATAATCATTATTATGATTGAAGTACAAAATTTTATAACTAGTTATTTCTATAAGTCCATCCGTTGGAGGAAGTCGAGCTATTTAAATAAAATTAGTCAAAGGAGTAATTCAATAAAGTTCATCTTCTAAAAAAATGGTTCTTCTACTGAAATGTTATTTGCTTTCTGATTTATTTAACATTCCCAAGAGAATGCAAAACTCATAGCCGATAGCTGCTGTTTCAAGTAAAAGAAAAAGACGCCTTAAATTGAAACCTCTTTTAGAAAATAATTTTCAGTCGTCGTTGCTCTTTAACATTCGTTTTAATTTTATTAGCTTTAAAGTTTATTTAACATCCCTAAGAGAATTCAAAAGTTACAGCAGGCAATTTCTGTTTCAAATGAAAAACGACGTCTTTATTTATAAATAAAGGGGCTTAAACTAAAGCTACTTTTGTAGAATACTTTGAATCGCCATTGTGCTTTTACTTCTATTACAATTTTACTTGCTCTCCGATTTATTTGACATTCCCGAGAGAATCCAAACTTTCAGCAACAGGTAATTTCTGTTCCAAGTGTCAGCCGACTGAATCACACCGCTTTTGTGCAGTTTTCTCACAATTGCCTGGCCTTGTCTTTGGAGAGAAGCGAGGGAAGGCGTCTCCCGAAAATGACCCCATCATCTCTGCATCCACCATGACCTCAAAGGCGGTGAGTCATAGAAGCCGCAAAAAAACATGACGGAGCCGAGCCAGACAGCTGGAAGAGAATTATGCGGTTTCTTTCCTCTCCGAGACCGTCTTTGGCTGTCTTTTTTCTTTCACTCACCTCACTCTTTTGCTTTGATTCACTGAAGAAATATCAAACAACAGGAAACTTGTCTGATCTCTTTGACCATCGATCTTAGAATGTGTGGATATTTTAAAAGTTTTTCGATGAGTTATTTTGGTTTGATCTGGGAATAAAAAGTTGCTTTTTCGTGAACTTGATAAATGTTGGCAGGGACGGCTTTAGGAGATGCGGGGCCGCATTTGAAACAATTTTGGATAACCCCGATATATTTAAGCTTTAAGAAATAATACATAATGAATAAATAAGCAATATGGAGTTTTAATAATTAAATTAATAATACTTATTTTTATAAATTTTAATAATTTTAAAAAATAATTTTAATAAACTTACTAACATAATACTTAAAAATTCATTTTAAAAAAATTCAAAAATTGAGAACTTTTTCAATACTTTTTGATGGGATAAATTGGAGAACAGTAAAGTTCTCGAGTAATGATCACTAAGCACACAAAGTTTGGACTTATTTAATTAAAGAAAACAATTCAGAAATATAAAGGAAAATTGCAATTTTCAGTCTGACTTCGAACTAAGCAAAGAAAAAAAACGAATTACGTACGATATTTTAACATTATGTTTAAAAGAAAATCTAGGGCCGTCCAGAGAACGAGGTGTTCGAATTAAAAACTTTACATTCTTCGTTACACACTGGCGCGGGGCCCTATTTAGAGCAGTCGGTCCAATCGGCTAAAGGCCGGCCCTAGATGTTGGAGGTTTATTTTTGGAAATTTGTCTGATGCTCCTGCCTTTATTTAAATATTTTTGAGATAAACTTTCATTCTGAGTATTATTTTATTGAACCAACTTCTAACTAAACCAGCTAAAAATTGAAATAAAAGGAAAGTGAAGAAACAGTATAATAAACTTTAAAAGTAGATTCTCTCCCGAACGAATATCTGTCCTCTTTTGAACCATGCTTTCTACCAGGGAATCTAATCAGCAATCTTATTGTCATATCAAATTTCTTGCTTGAAATGTAGTTATATGTATTATAACTGAATTTATTTATTGTTAAATTTATAGAAAGAATTCAATCTGTTATTTATTTTCACAATCTTTTATTTTTATTCGCAACCTGTTATTTATTTTCACAACCTTTTGTTTATTTTCACAACCTTTTGTTTATTTTCACAATCTGTTTTTTGTTTTCTTATCCTGTTATTTATTTTCTCATCCTGTTATTTGTTTTCACATCCTGTTATTTATCTTCACATCACTGGGAAGCAAATTTGTTTAAAAATTATTTTATCCCGAAAAGACGGATTTACAAACGTAACTTTTCATGTTGTAAAATATTTTATATATTATTATTAATATATAAGATATCATTATGTATTATTATTAATAATAATTAATATTAATATATAAGATTTAATCTAATATATCAATATTAGATAATTCCTAAATTAGATAAATTAATTCAATATTAGATAATTTAATTAGGATAAATTTAGCTATTGAAAAATCAGTCTATCGCACAAAGAAAGACTATAAATTCAGAAGCATTTGATTTTAATTTGATCAAACATCATTTTATAACTTGAAATACATATATAGTATAAATCTTGGCAACTTATAGAAATTGTATGTAAATATAGTTCAGAGGAAGGATGAAAGTTTTTGAAGCTTTTTATGATATATTATCACACTTTTAAATTTTCTACAGACAGAGAGAGTTTGGGTTTTATGGCGAAACAATAATATGGTTGTGCCAATTATATGGTTGCGATTCCAGGCAATTGGTACAATCTGTCGGGTCGTTGTGGCTGGCGAACTGTCTGAAGGTTTTACCATATTATTTTAAATATATAGATCCCAACAGTTCCATCAAAATGGCGTGTCAAAAATATTGTAAAATACCTATTGTAGGTGATGGAAAATGTTTAATTAGGGCGATATTATTCTGTATTTATGGATCTCAAGTGCAGTATTTAAAACTGAAAAAAGTAGTGGCTCAGAGCTTCGAAGCAGCGAGGTGGTAGGGAAAGTTCTGAGCAAAGTGGGTGCTGGCCGCGAACCCGCCTGAAGGGCGGCTAGTTTAAATAAAGTGATAAAATCCACTTATTTTCACGAGGATAAAAATGCTTGAATGGGGGTGTTCTCCCACCAAATCGCCAATGTTTGGAGATGATGTACGAAAAAGTGCGAAATTTCCCCCCTTGGAAATTTTTCGAAACGCATGTGTTACACCCATTTGAAAACTTTAACAAATCCAATACAGCTGACATTATATACCAAAAAACCTTCATAGAACACAGAGAACATTATAATAGTTTTGTGCCCATCTATACAGATGGATCTAAATCGGCTGATCAGGTTTCTTTTGCAGTGGTTTTTCCGAACACAATTTTTTCTTTTCGTCTCCATCCTTTCTGTTCCATTTTCACAGCGGAGATCACTGCTGTCTTGTGTACATTAGAGCAAATTTCCAAGAGCATTAAAAAAATGTTCATAATTTACACAGATTCTTTAAGTGTTTTAAAATCTCTTGACTCGGTTCATGATCATACTCACCCTCTGGTATTTAATGTTTTAGATATTTTAGAAAATTTATCTTCTCAGGGTTTTATAATATACCTATGTTGGATACCTTCTCACGTTGGGATACTTGGTAACGAGCAAGCAGATAAGGCTGCCAAGTCCGCTACAATTTCCAAAAATGGTACTGTTCCTATTGGCGATTTTAAAGCGCACATTAAATTGTTGCTTTACTCCAAATAGCAGGAACATTGGAACGTAGAGACTGAAAACAAGCTTCATGCTGTCAAACCAACTGTGGAGTCTTGGCCTTCTTTAAAGAATAGAAAGGCTGATACTGTTTTAACTCGGCTACGTATAGGGCATACAAGATTTACTCATCGTCACTTATTGCTCGGAGATCCAGCGCCAATGTGCTCAGAGTGCAACTGTATTATGTCTGTCCATCACATCTTATCAGCGTGCTCAAATTTTAACTCGCAACGTTTACGATTTTTTAATTCTACTACTATTTCATTACCTGCATTACTTGGCGAAACTCCTCATGTTCATCTTTTTGCATTTTTGAAAGCAATCGGTCTTTACTCCCTTATTTAAACAAAGTTTAGTTTTAACTGAAAAACTGTTTTCATCGGTTTTTAAACATATTCAACCTTATTCTTTTATCTTGACATGATTTTACACTTTTTCTGGCTCAGTATGGTCAACTTCATGGCTCTTGCGCTAAAAAACCCAACACAACCAACAACCAACGAAAAAGTGCAATCGGTGATGATACAGAGAGAAAGAGCATTTGCTGTATTCTTCAACAGATGACTTAAGTAAAGAGTAAAATAGCGCTTCAACCCGGAAATGCTTACTCCGATCACACCCATCTCATTCAAATTTCCTTCCTATGCCAAATTGCAAATTGTAGTTCAACACGGCAATCACGCCTTTCTTTAGGGAAAAGAAAGAAAGAAAGAGAGAGGGAGATATCACCTAAATTAAGATTCGGCGCCGGTATGTATTCTTGTAACGATCAACAACCTTCCATAAATTTGTATGAAAAATATCGGAAAAATAGCTTCCTCGGGGATTTTACTTTCGCTATACACTATTTAGAACATTTATAAGCTGCTTAAAATTCGTCTTTGTTGTAATTTTTTTACTCCCGTCGAGAAAGGAAAAAATTACATTCTGGTTATGATGAGGTGTCGGCAACATTAATGATCCGTACGTGAGTTGACTACGCACCGCTTCGGCATTCTTGATCATGGGGCGTATTTCCAGGGGATTTGGGGATGGAAGACCACCCTATCAAGGGAAGGCGTCACGCAAGCCGAAGGGTGCATCGACACTGCCTCCTGTTCCGTTCTGCTCGCTCGACCCTAAGACATCCGAGACAAAAATCAGGACTTTCCATCGAATGGTGTCGTGAGGTTTGTTCTCGAGAAGAGTTTTATCGCATAAAATATTTAGGAAATCCGGAAGAAGTTTATCCTTCTGTGTTGGAAAATGATTTCAAAATCTGCTCGTGAGATACATAACCAGATAACTATTCAGAGTTAGCTGGAGATTTATCTAGTTTTTGAATCAAGTCATTAATGAAAATATCTAGCGAGGGATCTCAGTCATGATTTTGACCTAGCTGTGTTATCATTGAAGAAAATATTAGGTCAAGTTGAAGTGATTCTAGCTTGGATTAGTTAAAGATAAAAATCGCTGATCTTGTCGATGTGCAATTCGAAAGGTTCGAGTAATATCGGAAAAAATATTTAAAAACCATTTTAACGATTTAACAGACACGGATCACAACACCTTGGTATATAGTATACAATATAGATTTATATTATTTATAAGTCCATTTGTAAGTGCTTTTTCGGACGTTTCTTTTTTATTATAATCCAAATCACAATTAAGTGTTTATGCTATTTTTATTTTGTATAATTTCGACTTCGATTTTTAACTAAACTCGCTACCTATT
This sequence comes from Araneus ventricosus, assembly GCA_013235015.1. Lineage (NCBI taxonomy): Eukaryota > Metazoa > Arthropoda > Arachnida > Araneae > Araneidae > Araneus > Araneus ventricosus. Next base: position 336,829 of record BGPR01000543.1, read on the forward strand.
TTCTTAATTCCCACAATTGAAAGAAAAACAAACTATGAAATGTGTTATTATAATACTTTTGGACCAAATCGGAAAATCTGAATTACAAAAGATTTTACCAAAAATCCAAATATTATATCAGTTTGAACTCGAATTTGGGGAACTTAATTTTTGAATAACATATTCAGCATAATAAAATATGTTTAAATAATTTTAAGATCACATTTCGAGCTATTTTTACTCGGTTTTATTTAACTCGACTTTTGCTTCATGATTGTAAAAATGGAATTTTGTAATCGATTTTTTCGCTCATTTCCTGATGTGCTGAAGCTCAGAAATTCTGCACTGTTGTGGGTTCTCGATGACAATACAGATTTTTAATATTTTCAGAATTTAATTACCAATTAATCACTTCATTACAATTTAATTTTAATTCCATATGGAAATTCGAGAAATGCACTAAAGATTGAAAAAGAGTATTAAAGATTAAAAAACAGAATAAACATATACATATATAGAGTTGAATATTTTACAAACAATTAAAACCCAAATAACATTTTCAGTATATACACCTATTATATATATATATATATATATATAATGTCAAAATTTCGTATGTGATCTTTACACATAATGTGTAGATTTCTATAAGAGTTTGAACAAAATCCGTCGACGGGAAGTCTGTCTGTCCGTCTGCCCGCGTTCATGCGAACACTATAACTCAAAAACTTGAATAGCTAGATGGATAAAATTTGGTATACAGTTTTATCATCAGGAATATAGGTCCGTATCAAATTTTGGGCCAAATCCGTCAAAGGGTTGACTGTCTGTCGGTCTGTATAATCGCATACTTCTAAACATTATAACTCGTAAACCCTAAAGCTTTGATAAATAAAAATTGGTATGAGGCCTGCTAACAATAATTGTAAACCCGTGCCCAATTTTCGTTTCAAATCGGTCGAAAATAAGGCGTTCAAATAGCCTATTTTTCTCTTCTCATCACACAATGACGCGAGGCCGTTATTGCGTAATTGCGCGATTCATTTGCGCTAATCCTCTCCGCTTCCACCCACGCCTTTCGCCTCCAAGCTTCCGATTCCCAAGCTTTTTTCCTCCACTGCGTTAGGGAAGCTTGTTCGTTTTGCTGTCTTGTAGCTTATTTTTTCTCCACGTTAGGAGTATACGTGAAAGTTTAGGGGAGACCACTCCCGGTGGTTTCTTTTAAGCCTCCCCAAGAATGTCAGTGATTCATTTTAGAATGTTAAAATTAAAATTAATGGGTATTAACAATTCTAATTACGATATTGTTTCCCTGTGCCTGTCAGGCGGATTGTGCCCGAACTCGCCTATGCGAATATTGCGCCCGACGGAGGTTTAACTTTAATAAAGAGCATAAGTGTAGTGTACAAAGAGAGTTTTGAATTCGTTTTACACTGTAAAGATTTGCGAATTACATACTGTTATTAGATACAAAATAGTAATAGATGTTCATGGCTTAACCGAAAAAAACAGTTATCTTAAAAGGCTCCTCAGTCCTCCTTTAGGTCGGTTAAGCTGAGTTGTACTGTATCAGAATTCTCCTGTTAATGTTTTTCGTCTACCATAATAATTGGTTTGACCTTCTGCACACCTTTTTAAAATCTTAATGAAGCCGAACCGCTTTTATGCACGATATACAATTTTAGCGCCGCCACCCTTTTCATATGCCTCATTCATACTGCAGATCACATTCTGCCTATTGTCGAAAGACCCGCATTTCATTCATCGCTGAAGAGCTTTGTTAACATTCTAATAATTATGGCTCAGGTGAAAATTATCGACGGCTAATGAGAGGAGTAAAAAACGCGTTCTCTTTTTTAAAATATAATTATTAGAACCACTACAGCGGATGTCAAAAAGAAAAGTTTTTTTTCAATTCTTTTGCTGTAGTAAATGTCTTCCATTGTTTACGTCTGTTCCCACAGGGTTCCCTTTTTTGCCCTCTTCTTATGTTACTGTTCACTAACCATGAATAACATCGTCTTTGCGTCTCAATTTTGGTTTTATTTTATTTTTATCCGAAAGGTACCACTGTAAATGCACTGAGGATGAATGAATTGCAAATAATAGGAATCACTTTTAAACACTTGGAATAAGTAACATTTCGTTTGCTTGTTTCTAGATGAACAGCTAAAAGTTCATTGTTTTTTCATGAAACTTTAGTCATGTGGTCAATAGTTAAAACGGTGGAACAATTGGAATGGAATATGGGCTTTATTCTTTATTTCAAATGGCTAAATATTTAATTCCTTGAAATTTCAGGCTGTATAAATTACATATGGTTAAAAAACAGAATTTCAAAATGATTGTATTTAAGGCTAAAATTTTAGCTTAATCTTTACATGTTTTTACCATAGAATTAATTAATTATAGCGCATAAACATTTCAGATTCTTCATATTTACTCAAAATTCATTTAAGTTTGGTACTAATAAACAAAAAAGATCTGCATTATAATTAGTTATGTTTTTATCTCTACTAATAATAAAGGATAACGTGTGTGTTGGCGCTCTACAGGTCAGATAGCGGGACCTAGAGCTACGAAATTTGGCACAAATATAATTTGGAAGGTGGGAATGTGCACCTCGGAGCACTTTTTCGAAATTTTAATTAATTAAAAATTAAGCGAAATTTCGTCTTTTTTTCCTTAATAACTTTCGAAACTATTACAGCACAAAAATAATTTTTTCACTATCTGAAAGCGTAAAACATTACCTTTTCAATAATATGAATTAATTTTTCTCTAATTTTAATAAATTTTAAAAAATATTTTTGACATAATTTACAACAATACTTTTCATTGTTGCAACACAATTAAAACCGTTTTCAATGTTTAAACAAATATTTATTTGCATATTTCTCTTCCAATGTTGAAAACTAAGGTAATATCTTAATGTTCAACGATATGTTTTAATCAGTATAATTTCATCCAGCTAACATGCTGCTGGACGTAAAATGTGCCACGACATTTTAAAGTTGAAATCAAATTAATATTTTGCAAGAGGAATAAGAGAGTGAAGTTGATGTCGACAAACGGCAATTGTATGCTACATGACACAGACAGTTACTTGATTCCATTAGGGTCGTTCATGTAGACAACGAACAGAATAGGTGCAAAGCTATTCAAAGAATATGGGTTAAATGTCTATAAAAATCTGAAATTTAAAATTATTGTTTTAAGGGAACCATGAATAAGAAATTCAGTTGAAATTGTATTCCCGGCGAACAAGCTGGCCGCCGAGGGCGGTTAGTTGGTAAATATATGTAGTAATTCTTAATGAACACTTTTACTCATAACACAATGAGAGGTTGCTATTGCTTAGTACCTGAATCTCTACTCCAATGAGAAGTTTGGAGTCTCGGTCCCATTGTACATTCATTGTGTTGTTAAAAAAACTGGTTTCAGAACAAATATTCCGATTCTGGAGTGATGTGATATTTCGAAAAAAAATCTGCTTCTAATTTTTGAACAACCGCCTCCATTCGTAGCTTAGAGTATATATACAGAAAGTCTATCTTTTTGGTAAGCTTGAAGATGAGATACAAATAAAACTTAATCTTGATTAACTTATGAATTTTATACTTCTGGCGTTTAATAAAATACTATAAACATATATCAAGAACTTGAAATACGCCTAGTTTCGAATTTAAAATATATTAATAACTGCAAGTCACAAATCTTAAATTGAAATCTATGGACATTATCCTATCCTAATGTTGTATCTAACTAAATCAAAATTTTGATAGAAATATCAATCAAAACGATTAAAACTTCTCTAAATTCTACCGTTTAGGCCTTAGATAGATACGATGTGGTACAAGCGTTCTTACATTCGAGAACTCTTCCAAAATTTTTCACTAAACAACTTGTCAGTCCTCAATAGTAAAGCAGGATCAACAACACTCACATTCAATTTTTCTAAATTCCTCAATAGTTCAAACCTTAAATTTTCAAACTTCTTTATTAGACCTAAAATCGAAGATTTATCAGATCTAAAAATTAACCAAAAATCTTTTATGCAACTTAAAATTAAAGTTCCTTATTCCAAATTATGATGTGCAAGTGCTTTTGAAGAATTTTCACACCTCGGAACTCCGTAACTGAAGTGTTATTGTTGTTGCCATTTGATTGAAATGATTCATTGTAGATTTATTTAGTCAAGGTGATTCGTATTATGTCCTCACTCTTTATCAAGAGAAAGATCCGTTTTCTTTAAATGTAAGTCTTTTTCAAAGTTACTTGCTTTAATGCTGTATTTCCAGCGAAATTAAGCCTACCTTTTTCTGCAGAGGGAATGCATCAGCGTGCACGTCGGCCAAGCCGGAGTCCAGATCGGCAATGCCTGTTGGGAGCTGTACTGCCTGGAGCACGGCATCCAGCCAGACGGACAGATGCCGAGCGACAAAACCCTGGGAGGAGGGGACGACTCCTTCAACACATTCTTTAGTGAAACAGGAGCCGGAAAGCACGTCCCAAGAGCGGTATTTGTCGACTTAGAGCCCACTGTTGTAGGTGAGATATTCACTTGATAAACTGATCCATACTGTACCCTGGGTCATTTTGGAAGGCGTGCTTTCTTTTTGAATTTCCAGGGAATTTAATAATCCACCAACAGCTTACAACCTATGTAACTTTCTTATTTTTGTTATTTCGCCCTTTGTACTTTCCATTCCATGCCATAACTCAAGACGGTTGACCCAACCCAATGGTTGCAGAGTCTTTTGATGAATCCCGGGAAAGAGTGACATAAGCACCAATTAGGGATGCGGACACCATCGTCGAGCAACTTCATCATATTTACATAAGACAAATTAACATTTACAAAGAGGTGTAACTTAAGAACAATGTCACAAAATTGGAGGAGATATTAACATAACAGCTACAGAGACAACAGTGTACTTGTTATAGAGCTTCTTTGAATCCTCTATAGAAGAGAGACTCAGCTTTTAACTCTATGCTGATACCATGTTCTTCTACGAAACGTAACCAACATAACTATCATCTCAGAACAAACGATTAAGTGAAACACTGAAATGTGTTATTGAAATATTTTGAGGCAATTTAATTTCTCTTATATTTATAGTCTTATCAGCAATAAAAATCAAGTAGGTAGTAAAACTTATATTTTCTATAAAATTCATATTGAGAGCAAATAAATAAGCCTAAATGATAAATTGAACAAAATTATCTGCAAATCATTCTAAATGATTAAGCTTCTCGATAAAGAGAAATAGTTTTAATTACCATGATTACTTGTTTACTTCAGATACTATATATAAATAAATTAAGAATAATATATTTTTATTTTCTTTCAGAACGTAGAAAATTTATATTATTTTCTACAATATATTCTAATATTCCGCACACCGATTTAGTTACGAATTCTTGAGGACAAACTCTATCCATTAGTTTTACGATGAAATACTTTAAATGTAGTAAGGTATACAGTTTCGTGATTCAGGCTTGAAAATTTGTTGGAGTGAAAAGAAAAGGACCAAGAGCTTAATATAAAGATTTGAGTAGAGAGTTGCGTGTTGTGCCTTATCAGTTCAAACGTTTAAGAAGGTTTTCTTCTTTTCTTTTTCTTTCCTTTTTTTGATAAATATAATAATTGCTTTTCTCATAAACGCGAAGTATCAATAAACTTTTTTCTATTAGTATTTCATATAACATTAACATAAATCATGACTTAAACATGTCGGTGAAGTTGCAAGAAAAATTGTCATGACTTCAAGATTGATTCAGACAGTAAAAAATGAAACAAGATTCTAAGAATGTTTCTAATGCTGACACTCACTTATGCGTGATCAGTTAGGCACCTTTAGAAACTTTATTGCGGGTCTGTATTAAACAGTTTCAAGGAAATGCATTAGTATTTCGACACATGCAAGTACCAGCTAACAATATGAAATCACGTATACGAGGATGAATCCGAAAAAAAAGTTATAAGAGCAATGAAAAATTATTTATTAACAAGAGGCAGAAAACACAAAAAAAAATTAAGAGGCATACTTGTCGATCACTTTTCCACATCAGCACCAAATCTATTTAGGCATTTATCTGAAGGCAGAACCAACCCGCCTTGGCAGAAATCACGTCTCTGCCCAATGAGCCAGTTCTCAGTAGCTGTTTTCACATCACTGTCTGAAGAGAACCTTATTCCAGATAAGTGTTCCTTCATTTTCGGAAGAATGAAATAGTCACTAGGTGCCAAATTTGGGCTGTATAGGGGGCGGCTCCAGACTTCCCACTTGAACTTTTGCTGCAGTTCTTGAGTTTTGCGAGCATTATGGGCCCTGGCATTGTCACGCAGTAGGATGAAACCATCACTCAACATCCAGGTAGGATGGCTTCCCGTAACCTTGTCAAAGTGGCGAGGATGGATCGAAAAAAAGTTTACAAGGGTAATAAAAAATTATTTATTAATAAAAGCTTACCGATTAACTACATTAACCGATCGGCAGTAACGGTATGGCCATAATCCAGATACTTTATCAGGATAACACCGCATGAATACCAAAATATGGTTGCCATAACTTTATCGTAAGGACATGTCAAATTACTAGTTATTATTAACCTTGTCGAAATAGCGCAAGCGAGACCACTTTTCTAAACGTCTCTCCATTTCAATCGCTCTGACGCGTCTGCGAACTTACATTACCTACCAGCACAATTGCTGTAAGACAACTAGCACATCTGCCTCCACTCTGGGGAAAAATATTCCCTCCAGAATGATTACTTTTGAAATGCTGTTGCTTGTAAACCTTTTTTATTCATCCTTGTATATTAAAATAAAATGTTTCGCCATTGAAAAAATGTGTATATCTTTCACATTTATAATAAGTATGAAGAATATATTCATAGTAATTATAATTTGCATGGTTATTTTTTAAAGATACTTTTTAACCAACTTATAAGTGATTTATATATATATATATTCAAAGGAAGGCTTAAAGATGAATAAGAAAAATTAGTTTTCCAAATTACCTTCACACCGGCCCACAGTTAGATTATTTTATAGTGCTTGCATATGAAACGAAGGAGAGTAGGAGTTAGATTTTCCACTATTTTAAGTCTATTTTGGCGATAAACGATTAAATATTATTAGACGATTCAACAGAGAATAATTTATCCAAAATGAAAACTGAATTCATACTTTAAATTGATCATTTTTCAAAGAGTATAGTTTTTGTAGAATTCTAAATATGCAAGGTGAAAATATTAAAATTATGCAATAAACACACGAAGGGAATGTCCAATTTTAAATGAAACTTAACTTTATTGACTGAAAGTACATTTAAAACTATTTTTCAGAAATTTGGACTGCAGAATAATTTAAATAGGATTCAAATTCGGATCCGATAGGAAAATCGGATAGAATTTAAATAAATAAATGCTTTCATTTTTCCTTTCTGTAACAAACCAAACATTTCAGAGCTGATTATATCATTTCTTCACTGATTTCGCATTTGAGTCACAAATACTTAATTCATTTGCTAAACCTTCCAAATTTCAGACGAGGTCCGTACCGGAACATACAGACAACTATTCCACCCTGAACAGTTGATCACCGGCAAAGAAGATGCCGCCAACAACTACGCCAGGGGCCACTACACCATTGGCAAGGAGATCGTCGATCTCGTACTGGACAGGATCCGAAAACTGGCCGACCAGTGCACTGGCCTCCAAGGCTTCCTTATCTTCCACAGCTTCGGTGGGGGAACTGGATCCGGATTCACTTCTCTGCTCATGGAGAGGTTGTCCGTCGATTACGGGAAAAAGTCAAAACTGGAATTCTCCATTTACCCCGCGCCTCAGGTAAATACTGCAATCCAGTGTCACGCGTGAAAGAATCCTGCAGTGTTTCTGTGTGATGTTTCTTTATTTGGCATAGAAAAACAAAACACTTTTTAGACAGCATTGGATGATAAATTGGTCCGTTCTGCTTGAATTCAGATTTTCATTTTGATCATTAAATTTCCGTAATTCTAGTGCGAAACTAGAAGCAGGGAATTCCATAGTAATTTTAAGGGCATTGTCCATCCATGCATTTGTCTAAAACCATACTTTATATCAAATTTAAAATCAATAACTTATAAACACGGTTCGTATTTCAAATGCTCTTTATTTATCATACTAATGAAGTTATATGGAATTGTCCGTGGAGATTCTATTTCAAATGGATCAACGTGGATGGTAAAAGAATTTTTCTGCTCTTCGAAAAATATTGTTTCAATTTTTAAATGAAGAAACAAATCTGATTTGTCTTTTGGGGCACACACGCAATGTATAAATATATGAGAATTCCTATTTGTATTTGACAAAGACGAAATGGTTTTCTCAAGGCTACTTATAGTGATTTTCAAATAATTGGGGTTTTTTTCTGTAGTTTTTGAATATCTTCGAAAAGTGCAGGTTAATCTTGAACATTTCGTAATAAGTATTTAATTTTTTTTATTAAATACAAATTCAATAAAAATCAGAAAAACCTATTATTAGTATTAAGATATACACTTGAAGAGAGTGTGTACTCAAGCAGTCTAATCTTGACTAATTACTGAACTGGTTATTATTGTTTTAGTTACATATTCACTCCTGAGGTCAGTTTTTCTCAAGATGAATTCCCATCAAAAACCTGCTTATTTTGACTTCTGTTTTAAAATCAAGATTAATTCCCTTACGTACTATATGTACTTTAGTGGTCCACTACATGTATTTTAGAGGTCACAATGACGGATATTCCATAACGGTTACTTAACATGTACTTTAGCGGTCACAATGACCGATATTCCATAACGGTTACTTAACATGTACTTTAGCTGTCATAATGACCGATATTCCAATAAGAGTATTTTTCGGTTAGAGGGTTAATACTTTATTGGAGAAAGTTTTCAAGTGTTTATGAAAACCAAGAATCACAAAAGTATATTAATATATATACTTTTAAACAATTTTTTTTGTCTGTTTGGTTGCAAAAATTGCCTGTTTGAGTTTATACTTTAAAATCAATATTGATATTTTCTCTGAAAAGTTTTATATGAAGATCAAGAACAGGGGTGTAGTGGAGCCGGAACGTCGTTCCGGCACTGCCATTTTTACAAGAAATAAATAACAAAAAAATCGTGAAAATGTTCTTAAAACAGGCGCGATTTTTGTCACCCAGGTTAGAGAGTCCCGGCACTGCTTATTTTGCGACTACACAACTGACCAAGAACCATCGGAACAAGATAAAACAACAGATTTGATCACACACGATTTCCTTAAATTCTCTGGGAATAACGAGGACACTTTTTTCGTCTGGGATTCGATGGATGATCTCACGAATCCTGGCAATTTTCAACTCAACCGTGATAAAACAAAACAAGCACGTCTGGTTTATCACGGCAGAAACAAGTCTGCATTACCTTGATGTTAAGGTTCAGTCGGCAATCGATGGGGAATATTTAAACTGCGCTGCGAAATCGATTTTTGTTTATATAGAGGAACCAATGACTAGAAAGTAGTTGCTTCCTCCTCCACCATCCCACATCATATTCTTTGCCTGCAACTATACTTTTACCCTTGCCTAATTGAATCGAGTCATTTATTGCCTACTAATGAAAATTTCAGTTCTTAAATTATAGTGTTTTTAGGCATTTTAGAAAGATAAATTAAGGCTTTCTCGTTTAATTAATTTTTCATAGGTCAATTTATTATCGTTAATTTTCTTATGAATATGTTACGGAGGCCTCTCTATTTACTAATGCATGCAACTAGTAGAAGTATTTATAGCAATTTTTAATTTTGAAAGTGATTATTATCGAAAATAAGAAAATGTGAGTTCGGCTAAATCTCATTAAATAACGAATTCTGGTCATCAAAATTCTAAATTGTGGAAAAATTGCTTCAGACAGAAACAAATTTATTTAATTCGAAAATCTATAATAAAATAGTGATAAAGCTTTTTGTTATAAGTGCATAGAATTCTAAAACTTTTTGCAATGAGAGCATGAAATTCTATAAATTCTTTCTATGAGCACATGAATTTTATTCTTGGCATTTTAAATACATGAGAATAAAAATACGCACTGAAAGCATAAGAAATAATAAGACTATAAAATATTTTTTTCTTTGACATAGCATGCTGTCAGAACTGAAGATATTTTTTTTTGTACAACGATGGATTTTCAGTTTGGGGTTTCACCAATCTAGAATGTGCATATATAGGGGAGAGTTGTGTAAAGCCAGGTACCCTCGATTCTGGCGCTATTAGTTCTCCTTTCTAGTGGACAGATACTGAATTGCACTCTGTTATTCAAGAGGGAACAGCCATAGTGGGGTGTTGTTGCTGTTGAATTCATGGTGTCTGTGAATGATCATTACAGTCTAAAAACTATATAGAATTTAGCTTATTATATGTTTACCAAAGATTTATACCCTATCAAACAATAAGAATTTAGTCCAATACTCGCGCGGTTCTATTTCGTTTTTTCAGTCTCTGAACTCGGTGTAAAACCGGGTGCTCCAATTGGTCAGTATTGATGATTCCTCCTATGAACACGATAAAAGTACGTCAGACGTTGATTGTTTCTATTTTAAAGATGTATTTTCTAATCTAAATAAATTATAAGGGTTAATCTAATGTATAGACTGTCTTACCTGTGCCCACGAAAGTTGCAGTGGCTCTGAGGAAGAAGACAACTGCTTAACATGTGAATTTAGTAACTAATATTTTTAAATTGTCATATAAGATAAAAATGTATGCTACTTTTCCACTAAAAATCTAGATTTCCTAATTTCCCATAAAGTTAACATGTGTACCCGGTTTTAACCAACTAATAGGGTAAAACTGGGTGATGTGACTTTTGTTTATAAAAAAATCATTGATAAAAAAGTAGTGAAATTATGACTTTTTAAGAATGGTATATTGTACTCCATTAAACAATGAATATTTTAATAAAATTTAACAAGCTCTATGTCAAATATTTTGGCTTCAACAGGTTTTCGGATCTTAGCTACCTGGTTTTACCCCACTTTTCCCCTATAGCAAACTTTGTTTCTAGTATATAGGAAAGTAGGACTGACAAATGTCGTTAACAAAACTCTTCTAAATCCATTTCAGGTTTCAACCGCCGTCGTAGAACCCTACAATTCCGTCCTAACAACTCATACAACTTTAGAACATTCCGACTGTGCCTTCATGGTGGACAACGAAGCTATTTACGACATCTGCAGAAGAAATTTGGACATTGAGAGACCCACATATACCAACCTCAACCGTCTCATTGGGCAAATCGTATCCTCTATCACAGCTTCTCTCAGATTTGACGGGGCTTTGAACGTTGATTTGACTGAGTTCCAGACAAATCTTGTTCCTTATCCTAGGTAAAAATTATTTCATATTGGTTTTTGTTAGCTATGAAAAGTGTAAAAAGATAACTGGCTTGCGTATTTATGGATATTTGCAGTAAAATTTTGATAACTGTTTGAATCTCAAGTGTTTCATTTGTCCTATAAGAAACTTTTACATATTTCGTATGAGGAATTTTCTGAATTATTATCTAAGTTGATTCATTACCATAAAATAGTTTGAGAATATTGTTTTTTAATAAAAATAATATTAAAATTCACTTTTTTATCAACATGATCCAAGACCACTAATGTGAAAGAAGATTTGTGGCGGACAAGGGTGATAATAGAAAGTGCAAATGAAAATTATTCAGATATATTAGAACTACTGATTTTTGTTCTCTCACCCACTTCTTAAATGGAAAGTTTTTCTATTAGAATAAGAAATTACGAATAAGAGATATAACATAGATTATTCTAATAAATGATGAAATCATTCGAATAATTTTATTTCGGGGTATTTGTTTGAAACCTAATGACTTCTTTCATGAAGATAAAAAATATAAGAAAGGCGCAGTTCGGGTCCACGCCGCAGATTTTTCGTGAAAACGTCGGGATAAAATCATCAAACAAGTATTTCGCCTTAATATGTAATTTAATTGTCAATCTCTTTAGTACAATATTTGCACAGAGTAGTATAATGGTTACATAATAGATAAATCACAAGACCGAACTGTGCCTTTCTTATGTTTTATTTAGAGTAGCTTTTGATGGCGCCATTTGTTGACAGCATATAAAACTACATTTCGCGTATGCGCAGTAAAACATTATTTACTACAAATGCCATATTTCCCGTAATATTCAAATTATAATACAATGTTTCTTTTACGTATTGTCAAGTATTCTGTAAGTTTCGTTGAATTCGAAAGAAAACTCTGCATGTTATAATAAAAAAACATGCGGAGTTTGAAATTTTCGATTTAATACTGATTTTTACTTATATTCTGATATATATTTTTATTGTCTCACTTTGGGTTCTAGTAATACTCCTCAAGATCTTTAAAATGACACCAGAATCAACCTGCTATCTAAACGCGTTTCCAAGCTACACTTATTTATAACCTTACATAAAGCTAATTCATAACAACCACGCGCATGCGCCTACACTGAAGCCTGTGATGGCATCACAGGCAAAACAAATACTATGCGACAAACTCTTTCAGATATGATCTATCCGTTGTGGGGTCAACCATTCTTTTCGCATTATTAGTCTCGTAGTTATTAGCGATTCAAATCTGACGGTATTTTGTTCGACCGACTATCACTGTAACGAGCGGAAAGACGTTTTCACATCAAAATCTATGAATCATTTCATTTGTGTGAGTTTAAATATTTTGAACTTACATAAAATTCACTCAGTTTCTTTATTTCTGAGCCAATGATTATGAATGACTAGAAGTAATTTTATCAGAGCATCAAAGTAATCAGTCCTCCGTTTTTGGGCATCGAAAACTAAAAAACTTCAAAACTTTCCTTATATTTCCTACGGATAGTCCGATATCTATCAGACATTCGAACTGATACCGTAGAACAGAATCCAATGCTTTTATTATTGTTCGGGATTTAGTACACAAGTATCATGGGTACTTACGTATTAACGCCACCGAGGCTACAGATTTGGCGGTTTTTGTACTTACGTATTAACGCCAATTTGGCAGTTTTTAAGTGGCGCCAATTTGGCGGTTTTTGTACTTACGTATTAACGCCAATTTGGCGGTTTTTAAGTGCCGCCAATTTGGTGGTTTTTGTACTTACGTATTAACGCCAATTTGGCGGTTTTTAAGTGCCGCCAACGCCACCGCAGCTACAGATTTGGCGGTTTTTAAGTGCCGCCAATTTGGCGGTTTTTGTACTTACGTATTAACACCAATTTGGCGGTTTTTAAGTGCCACCAATTTCGTAAACAAGATTGCTCTTTAATGGCGCATTACCGCCAATCTGTAGCCTCGGTGGCGTTAATACGTAAGCACCGTATCATGTAATTTCACCTTAATTCAATATATTTTTTAATCAATTCCAGGATTCACTTCCCTCTTGCCACCTACGCTCCCGTCATTTCGGCTGAGAAGGCGTACCACGAGCAGCTGACCGTATCAGAAATCACCAATGCCTGTTTCGAACCGGCCAACCAGATGGTGAAATGTGATCCTCGCCATGGAAAGTACATGGCTGTCTGCCTTCTGTACAGAGGGGATGTGGTGCCCAAAGACGTCAATGCGGCCATTGCCACCATCAAAACGAAAAGGACCATCCAGTTCGTTGACTGGTGTCCTACAGGATTCAAAGTAAGTAATTTTGAATTACTGCACTCAAAATATGTATTTCACCTTAAATTCCTTAGATAATTTTCCTCCAACAACTTACATGAAAGCTCAGATATCATCGGTAAAAAAAAAATGACGGGAGGCTGTTTTTTTCAAACAGTCACTCATGCTAAAGGCGTAGGACTACTTTACTCGCGTGACTCTTTTCCGATTTTCAACTTTTTTTTTTGTAACGTCTGTCGTTACCCTTTATCTCCAAAATAAGACATTAGTGATGTTTTTAACATATGTAGTTACCGATATATAGAGGATCTCCCATATAACGTTTTTTGTGGCTTTTTGGCGTGTGAATCAAATTCCTTCCTGAGACCCCAATGAGAGGAACGTAGTCCTACGTTAAAATATGGATGACGCTTTTTGTAAGCTGATAAATAAATGAATTCATGCGATGTAGCAAAATAAATCTAGGGTAAAGGAGTTACGTCATTGAAGAAAAAACGTATTATGACATTAATCTACCATTATTAAAAAAATAAAATTAGTGCATTAATCTGTACTATTAAATGTGACTATTTTAAATTCTGCATTTATAAAAGTGAGCACATTATGGAATTTATGAGTTTGTATAGATAAGAATTTTTAGTTCTGATTCAGCAATTTCCGGATTTCAGTTAATATTAACTTTTGAGCTAAGAATCAACTGAAAACGTTTAGTGCGCAAAATCTTCTCGGATACATAGTAAATTACTAGGCTCTCCTGTTATTCTTTTTAACTCTCTGCCTTCCCCCCCAAAAAAAGAATATTAAGATTGAGTCTTGAAGATTGCACTCTGTCACGTGAGCTAGGGATAGTTGACCGCAAGCAAGTATGGGTTTCAGTCGGAAAGAATTTGTTTCTGATCATGAGTCTACTTTTTCGATAAACAGAACACTCAATATTTTGCTCTTAACAGTAACCTTCTAATAAACAAAACGGCTGCAGCGATAAAACAACGTAGAACAAAGAAATAAAACAAAACAGCATGAAGACAGCATTTCTTTCGGTAATAAATAATTCTAGAATATATTGTTTTCTGTTTTCAAATTATTATTTTGCATGCCCATTTATAAACTAACAGTAAAGAGCTTGATTTCCGGAAGTTTATATAAGTTTATCATTGCCCATAGGTTTAGGGTGGGCCAGATAGTAATCTGAGATTAGTCTATCATTATTTGAAGTGAAATATTTCAACATATAATTTGCCGATTTTTATTTAGGTGGGCATCAACTACCAACCTCCTACTGTTGTTCCTGGTGGCGATCTTGCCAAAGTCCAAAGAGCGGTCTGCATGTTGTCCAATACGACGGCCATTGCTGAAGCCTGGGCCAGATTGGACCACAAATTCGACCTGATGTATGCCAAGAGGGCTTTCGTCCATTGGTATGTTGGCGAGGGAATGGAGGAAGGAGAGTTCGCCGAAGCCAGAGAAGACTTGGCTGCCTTGGAGAAAGATTATGAAGAAGTCGGCGTCGATTCCATGGAGGGCGACGAAGACATGGCAGGAGATGAGTATTAACCAAATGTTAAAAGAAGAACGTTGGAGTATTTCAATTCCCTTTTTGTCTACGAGCTTTTTTACTTCACTATCGATTTGTGCTGTTTTATACAATTTGTACTGAGCTTTTATTTGATTCTCTGAAATCTGAAATATTTTCTACGCTTCTTTATCGATATTTTCAGCTGTACTTTTATCTAGATTCCGATAGTGAATTCTACACTTACAGTAACTGTTATTTACAACTGAACTTGTGGTAAAAAGCGAGTGTAAACCACACTGAGAGTTGTCTGTCAAGTGCGACACTGGATTTTAATGCCAGATATAATATATTGGATTCCTTAGAAGTTTTATTTCTAGGTAAATTCACTACCACTGATTTTCGAATGAGATCTTTTCGAAATTTTTTCTCAAAATACCTCAGTTGATAATTGGTTGGCAAAAAATAAATTTTAAACAAAGTAATATCGAATATGCAAATTTTAAAGTACCGAAAACTGTTTTTTTTCTCGGTACATTTATTACCATTATGTATGAATAGTGAACTTAACGCATTTGTCTGGTTGCACTGGATATCTCTTGGGAAGACTTCAATGTTTTCAATCGCAATTCTCTTCTGTAGATTTTATGAAATATAGATAGTATTGATGTAAAGAAACCAAGACTTTAGCTGCCAATTCAAATGTAGTGTGTGTAAGTTAGCCATAATTCTGAAATTTGTTTCGTGGTCCCTTTCTTTGTATTAGCACTCGTAGAAAAGTCGAAGAACTTTTATGCATTATGTAGTGCCATTGAAATACAAGATAAGTTTTAGTTTCTCAAATTAATGTATTCTATTTCTTGTAGTAAAAATAATTTATAAGGAGTTGCAAGAAATACCGAATATGTCGATAAATGTTTTATGGGGTATATTTTTAAGTGAATATGAAATAAGTGTCCTGCGATTAAAATGTATATTAAATCCATTAACCTACATGTTGCTTTAAATTAAGCAATCTGATCGTTACACCAGTATTTAATAATTCAAAACTTGCTTTTGATTTAGAATATTTTAATATTATGCACATACAATCTTTCCTGTTTTATTCCTTGTATTTGCTTTATAAACATTTCCTAGCTTTTGTACTTTCTTATACTTTAGCAAGACACTGTGATAGAAAAAAATGTAACTTTTTTTCCCGAATAAAGTTTTTTGAACAATCAAGTAATTTAATCGTGTCCATTTCGTGTTCGTTTACGAATTCAACTTTGTAGTGAGTTCAATGCATGTGACGGTATGTAGATTGTCCTTATCTTACACTTCGTTTACATTTTGAGTAAACCTTTTAAAAGGAAAAAATGTGTTATCGTTTAACTTTTGATTCTTAGAATGTGAAAAAGAAACACGATTGTTATACGAAAATGTTTCTCAAGTTTTCTGAGTTATTAGAAGTATGGACTGTAAGAATTTGAAGGGCAATTTTTAACTCTACGTAAGATTGTTGACTGTGATCTTTTAGCCTAATTCTAATAATGTTGACCAATACACTGGTATGCATATTTATTAACCAAATTTCGAAAATCCGTGAAGAAATTGTGAATTGTGTGATCTAATAAATAATTAAATTAAAATTAACTAAATATATTATAAATTCTAAAAAACATTACTTAATACGTCATCTATAGGAAACAGCTAATAAATCTTTTGCCGTTTTTTTTGTTGCTGTGTTGTGTAATTTAATCACTAGACGGAGTTGCAACGCTTGTGTCAATAACTGCAACAAATAATTTTACTTCAACCTTACAAGAATTTTGGTTTAAAATTTGATACAAATATATAGTTTTGGTGCATGAACCGCATAATTTAATCCATCTAACTTGTTGCGTTTTGGAATTGTTGTGTTAACGTACTCATAGAGAGACAGACATAAAATACCCTCAAAAAAATTCCCTGGATTCAGGAAATCCTAAAACTTTGAAGGTCATCAAAATCTCTAAATCAAATTTTTTGGATGATTTCAATGTTTTCTCTTATGATCAAGAAAGTGTAAAAGGGCAAATAATATAATATTTGATGCAAATGACATATTATTCTCATCTGTTAAAGTATCCTCTTTAATCTTACACTGAAAGCAGAATCATATTTTCAGAGATATCAGTCACCAAAATAGTATGTTTCAGTCAAGAAAGAACTTAAAAGTAATTTTATTGATCCGAATTTAATGAATGTATGAATTTTTGGGACTGATCAGTTCAATGTTTTGTGCTCTGTCTTACAGAAGAAGTAAAAGCTTTCTATAAGTACATTTAAAAACCGCATTGGTAGAGGATTGAATTTTTTTAATCTTCAGTATGAAAACGTTTCAGATTTAATGTATTTATAATAATACTGCTGGATAGAATAGTAGATATTTAATCATTCTTAAAAAATCTATTAAGGAACAAATACAAACATTTCTTCATGGGAGAATTGAAACTGAAATAGTAGAAATGCTTTGTGAAGTATTTAAATAAAATAATACAAAAATTCAAAACAAACAAATGCATTAAAATTTTATACAAATGGGTATTTATCACAGAAAGTCTAAGATAAATCAGTCATTTCATAAACTCTTGTCATTTTTGTGAACATTCTTCTAAGGAAATAATTAGATTATTAAGGGGGCTAAAATATCGAATCTGCCAATCAATATGAAACAAAACATAGTATGAATAGTTGATTTTTTTTGATGATCTTAAATATTTTTATGCGAATAAAACTTTCACTCTGAAATGAAAACAAGAAACTCTGAGACTTTTTTTTCTGTTCTCTTAAAATGTCAAAGTTCATTCGGGGTTAATTAAATGAATTTAATCAAAAACAGCACTTATTTTTAAGAGCACACTTCAACTTTTAATAGTGCACTAAATAGAAGATTTTTTTTAAAAAATCAATTATTTTTTATTTTTTAATCTTGAGATGAATTGTTTTTGATGGTGGCACCACAAGTAAAGAATCAAAATTTAATTTCAATTAGTGACTAACTGATAGTTAAGTTCCGAAAATATTAAAATAGTCTATTGCCATTGACAATCCGAAACCGTACAAAATCTCGAAATTAGCAAATCAAGAAGTGAGTGAAAAATCTATTGCAAAATTCTACTTTTATAAACATGAAGCAAGCCAAGTTGAATAAAAGTGTTTAAAAAGAAAACAACAGAAGCCCATTCAGATCTCCTGTTATATCGTTATTCCGCTTTGTGATATATAAAATAGTACTAAGCTACACCAATACGCTTAGCACAATCAAAACTATGTGACGGAAAAATTCGTGCAATATAAGTAGTATCATAGTTTGTCAAGTTATGCTATTATAAAACCGTGTTGTCAGAATGATTGGGGAAATATCTTAATTTTTGCACCACGTTATACCGAAACCGTATTATCAAAACACAGTATTGTAAGGGTGTTCGCTGTATTCACTAAATCATTTTGAAACCTCCTCTCTTTAAAAACAGAAATGAATGGTTAAATTAATCAGTATGAAAAAAAAATCAATCACGTGTCTCAAATCTTCTGCAGAAACCATGCTTCAGTTTTCTTTTAAAAATAGTTCGAGATTATATAAAAGTAATTGTCGTAGAAAAAAGATTGTTTTAGTTTCACTGAACTAATGATTTTTTAAATATTGTAATTTAAAATGTAATATGATTTAATACACATATAAAAAATCAGAAACTGTTAATATGGACGATCGATACAAATATAATACAACAACTGAATAAATCATTATGAGATACTAATTAAAGAAATATTTGCCTTTTGTCCAAGTAGTTTAGACGATAGTATTAGAATATATAAAAGTGGCGAAGAAAAGATTACTCCAGCTTCATTTAACGGAAAATTTGTAAAAATAATATCATGTAATAAGTGTTTGCAGTATAAATGCAATTTCTTTTTGCATGCACAATATCACAATCTGTTAATCTGAACGATCGATGAAAATATAGCACAACATACGAGATTTTGTTAAGGAACATTGTGTAAAATCGTCGTTTGCCTGTAAAGATGGAATGCTGTACTATTGTAACAGCAGACAAGATGAATGCTAAGATGAATCACTCATTAAGTCCACATGTATTTGTCTTCTATAAAATTCGTTTAATTTCATTATTTGTTGCCTTTCCTTCTCAAGGTCCACGGCCACATTCCTCATTTTGTTCGCCAACTCAGTTTTAGAGCCTTGGTCATAATTCTTCGACGTTTTCATAAAATGGTATATATCCAACGCCACGAAAACTGCTCCCAATCCCGCCGTTATTATCTGAGTAGTGCAGGAGGCTATTTGGGCACTGCTGGCAGCTGTACTTTGTAGGGCCGCCCCGCTGATACTCTTCAGGGTCTCAGGGCCCACGGTGGTCAATTCTTTGACTGCCTGAAAAATGGAAAAACCATGTAAAATTTGTCCAAAACTTTAATCGGTTCATTAAGCCCATTTTAAGTTATGCATAGCATTTGCATCTCATTTCTGAAAGTCAAAGAGGAGGCGATTTGTCCCAGGGATCATTAGAAATCTGTATAACAGAAAAGGCTCTCAATTCATGCACCTGTATGTGAAGAGAACCCCTATATAATGACCTATCCTTATATAGAAGATGGTACTGAGGGGGTGACGGTTATAAAAGAAATTTATTCTATTAGTTTCAACTTGCAGGGGTTCTGTTGGCCTAAATACAGTGTAACGAATTATTGTCAGCCTCCAGACTTATATTTAAATTACTGAACTGATTGCGGCTTTACCAGAGTTTTTTTGATGCATTGTTTCTCGAGGCACAGACTGCACGTAATGTGAATAATTGTGATTATTTATTTTTTCAAGCTTGAAATTTCAGTTCTTCAAATTTTCAGGACGACTCAACTACTTCATTGTAAACAGCTAAAATAAAGTATATTTTTGATATTACAACGGTTATTGCTTTAGTCTGATGTTGCAACAGTTATAGTTTGATAGAAACTCATGGTTTTTCAATAAAAGCTGACTTTATTCGTTAACTTGTGGTACGCCATTACTCCTTCATTTGTTTGAACAACATCAGGTCTCTTTTGATTGGTAGCTTCTCAGGTAGGTTTAAAACTGTCCAACCTTTTGATTACTTTTTATGCACGTTTTATTATTTAATCCACCTCATATCAGAACACATTCTAGAGGGATCTGTGCAGAATTTCTCAGCAACTTGACTTTCTTTCCTCATTTAAAATCGTGTACTTAAAAGAGTTAAACATTACAGCAACCATTCCACTTATTTCTAGGGAAACGACATCAAAATAAGATTTACCTCATAAGAGCTCTTCATGGTTCTCCAGTTTCCCAAGCAGCAATAAATTGAAAACGGAGGAAATGAGTTGAAGCACACAAGGATCATTAACTATATCATTAGAAACAGTCATAAACTCTAAAATAATTACCTGGAAAAACTCAGATGAGGAAGAAAGAGTCGACGACAAAGTTGGCGCTTCACCGAACAAATCGTCGGTCTTTTTCAGCTGGTGCAGGAACTCTTGATCTTCTGGATACAGACTTTTGACCAGAATAAGAATATCTTCAAGGGAATTGGCTCCTTCTTTCAAATGAGAAAACCGTTTCTTGATCTCGTCACAGCATGGAGACGACCTCAAGACTTTCTCAAGGTCTTCTAACATGGCTTCGTTTTTCAGTTCAGATATGATGGAAATGACTTCCTGTTCGTGCAGTATTATTTCTTTAAAGGCTGCACTCAGAGCCTTCGTGTAAAATGCATCAGTTTCTAGAACTTTCTGAACTTTTTCTGTGAGGTCTTTAGTGAGGTATACTTCGGCGATGTTTGCACCTAGTGTCGTCGCAGAGCCAGCTACTGTACCGACTAGTCCTCCAGCAGATAAGGCCAGCGAAAGACCGCCTGCGAAATAAAATGTATTTGTAAACGAAATGGTTTGTAATTTATTTATGTAGATTATTAAATTATACGTAATTATTATTAGATTTATACGTAACACAGGATTATTCAAAACAATTGCACCGATTACAAATAGTTCTAACTTCCTCGTAAACAACGATAGTCAACGACTTCAGTTTCGTCACTACTTCACGCAAAGGAGACGTTCAAACAGAGTTTACAGCACATCCAATGAAATGAAGACCCAAGAAGTTATTGCAGAAGATTTATATAGCCACATGCAGAATGTGAATGCGGCTATCGAACGCTCATATCCGTTAATAGCAACATCCAATTGATATAAATGCAATCTGCTATTATTAGCCGTGTTTAACGCATCACAATTTGAATTTTTCTGATAGAGTATTCATTTAGATACTCATTAGGGATCTATACTTATAAAAGGCAATGTTTGTGAGTTTGCGTGCGTGTGATGTCCAGACGAATCTATCGCACTTACAGCCATGAAATTTGGCACACAGGTGACTAAAGGTAACTCAATGGACCTCGAAACCGGAATTTTAAAATTCAATCTAGAAAATTTTTTGTTTAATATTTTGTGTTGTTTTGGGTCATTTTCGAGACGTTTACGGCTGCAGTATCTTTTCTAATGGTAGTTGAAAAACAATCAACGCACCATCGGATAGGACAAACCATTTGCGTTCTAATGAAGTTTGTTTTGAATTTCTAAGGTAGTTTACTGAATTTTGAGAAATTTTTAAATAATAGTCACTTTTATGGTAATTTTTGATAAGGATTTTTTTAAATTCTCGCATCTGACGTTCTAACAACTCTATAATTTTCATTTTTTTATCAGCTTATAACTGGAACGTTTCTGTTGGATTCAAAATAAGAACGGTTAAAATATCTTATTCATTCCGTTTTTTAAAAATTAATTTTTCCCTGATCAGTTCAAACAGATTTTTGCTAGCGAGATTTGACAGCAAGAGTTTTTCCGGACGATCCCAGAATGCATAGCTGCAATTTCATTGGCTGGTGGTGACCTTCCTCGCAGGAGGTGACGTAATATGCTTTCTACAATCCGATTCCTTCCTGTGACCTCATTTCATTCGTGTCATTGTCGAAAATCAATAATGTGTATCTTTTGTTTTGATTTTGTTTTCAAAACTTTTTCGTGTCATTGTGGGCATTTTTTTCCCATTATGTTGAAGTCCTGATTCCACGGGCAATAGATTTTATATCTGAGAGATATATTGCGATCATATAAAGATGAAAATGATTACGACTAACGAAGGGTTAAGAAAAGACATATATGACTTACAAAACTATTGTACACTAGAAGATTTCTGCCCGTCTAAGACGGGCTTTTACCCTGCAAACCATATATCAGAACTGATTGTAACAGATAGTCACAAAAGATGTAATACAAAATCTCATGCACATTGGCAGAGTGCTTAAGAAATAAATGAAAAAAAAATTAAAAAAGGGATTGATTAATCACTTGGGCATTAACTTTCGTTTTGTTAAAAACTTTTCTTTTAACGATTTTTTTCGTTTTATTCGAGTAAAAATAATACAAAATCCACTAACAGAAAACAATGCATTACCAAATCTCTACTAATAACAAAAGAAAATGGGTATGTTGGCGCTAATATTAATACGATAAAATTAATACGGTTAAAGGTAATATTCTTATACAATCATCAGATTTGCTCTTTCAATAATGACGTAGACAAAAGGGGCGGGATTATTTTAAGCTCCACCCAGCGTTATTCATAAAAATATTTTTTGGCATAATCTACAATAATACTTTTCTTTGTTGAAACATAATTCAATCCGTTTTCACTGTTTAAACAAATATTTAATTGCGTGTTTCTCTTTCATTGTTGAAAGCTGATGTAATATTCTTACACAATCATCCGATTTGCTCGTTCAATAATGACGCAGACAAAAGGGGCGGGGTTATTTTAAGCTCAGCTCAGCGTTACGGACATCTCTAGACAGTTCTATTATAGATTTGTTTGTTGTATGTAAATGCGCGTCAACTGATCGTAAACTTTTTGGGTTTTCAAAGTGAAATTATTTACCACTCATTGGAGCTAGAATCAATCCTCCGATACCAGCCGCTCCTCCAGCTATGCTTGATGATATGCCTGCTAGAGTAGCTAAGTTGACATTTTGATGGTGTTTATCAATCTTCTCGGCAACTGTCTGCAGAGTAGACAGGACCTCTTGACGGCTGCTGCACCAAACGTCCGACAAAGTGATGAAAGTTTTCTTCGCCTGGTGGCAACCAACCAGGGCTGTTTGCAAGCGAGTATTAAACTCTTGAATCTGCACCTTCAGGTCATCCCTTGTCTTCTGTTTGCTTTTTGTCACTCCCATTTCCACAAAGTAGATGTAAAGTCACCTGTTAATTAATTTATAATGAACTAAGAAGAGTTAGTGGCAACATAAACTGCATCTTCAGAATCAAGAGATTTCCCAGGACAGATGTCAAAGAAATTTTGAAAATAGCTTTTAGTTTGTGTTCACTACAATGATTTACATCACATCTTATATAAGAGTCCGTTTTTAAAAAGCATTAAAAAGTATTCTAAATGGTTATAAATAACTTAAAGAAAATCGAAAAACTTCAAATTGATTGTGACAATACTAAACTTTTGGTAATCTAGCGTAAATTGCGACTCATCTGACACAATGTCCCATCATTCTAGCAGTCACGATGGATATTACACATAACATGAGTTATAAAGTTTGCAAAAAAAATCGGTGGGGAGGGGAGTAAGAAATTGAATTATTAACTTATTATATTTTATATTACCATAGAAACAATTATAATTTTTTAGTGTTTGAATTGTAAAGACAAATCCATTGAGAGAAATTTTTATAAGGAACTCATTTCAATTCATGAAAATCACAAGGACAGAGAAACCTTGTTAAATCGTTATTTCCTTTTGCCATATCTATTATGACGTTATAAACGGAGGCGACTTAATGCAATTCACTTAACGTTATTTTTAATTGGTACTGATTTTCATATACAGATATCAACAATATAAGAGAAGGTAGCATAGAGAATTGGCGGTTTTAGAGCATTTAATTGCCTGTGTGATTTGTAATAAATTTAATAATCACTTGAAACATGTGTAAATTTTTTAAAGAAAATTCATTTAATTGAATTAATACTACAGAAACAGTGGTGATAGCATTGTTAAAGACTAAGTTACAAAACAAGACAGAGAACAACAGACTCGAATTAAATCTTTAGGCATTTTACTTGAATTATCTCACTGAATGGTAATTTTTTTCATCTTGAATATACATCATACACTAATCTAGTTTTATTAAAAAAATTTAAGAACTTTAATAATAACGAATGCTATCTATTAATTTGCTGAATTCTTCTATCATGGGTATTTATGGAAAATATCACGTAGTTGTCATAGATATTAATTAAGAGATTAAAAATATAAAAGTAGCAAATTATAAAGTAAAAAAATGGCAAAGTATTTTTATACTAATTTGTACCCCATCACTATTCATTATAGTATTTACACTCATAGTTACTTGAGTGATTAAAAAGTATTATAAATAATATAATAGAAAAAAACATAAAGAACGTAAACCTAAAGAATCATTCTTGAGCTTAACTTAAAACATAAATAGCAAATTTAAGTACTTTATTAATGAAACGTGGTTTATTAGAAGCTGATCGGTTCACAATAAAAATTCGATTTATCCAAAAATTCGAATTCTTTCGAACTTGGGTCTAACAATGAATATAGCCAGAGAGAGAGAGTCAATTTTTAAGTTAAAAAATGGCAGAAAATATTTATTTTTAAAATGTAACAGTTTTTGATAAATAACGTATGATAAATAAAAAAGTTGGTATTTAATTTTAATAAATAAAGTGATATTAATTATGATTAAAAATTTAATATTTTTTGTATAAATAATTAAGCAATGATAATGAATGGATAGTACACAGCACTTTGAATACAATGATTTTACTTCAAAATAAGCAGCGAATTCACATTTAATATATTCACAGCTTTTTTGAAAAAGCAAGACTTTTTTCTGACTACCTTTCTGATTGAAGACACTAGCACATAAAAGAAAATAGACAAGTTTAATACAATATATTGACGTATTTAATTAACGAAAACGAATCGGAAATAAAAACAATTTTTAGTTTTGACTTCCAACTAAGCAAAATAAATTTGAATTATATATCATGCTTTAACATTGCATTAATAGGAAAGTAAAATGACAGAGAAGAAATCGGATTGATCTGAGAATTCGTATTTAAAACTCTCGAATTAGCTAAGTTACTCTGCATTATTCATTTCTTTAGAAATACCATCTCATTTTGTTGCCTATGGCAAAAATTATACAACTTTTAGATTTAGACAACTTTGTAACAGTGTGCGGAGAATTTTTGCAAAATTTTCAAACTTCACATAACCACAAAGAAATCAACAGACTTACCTTCTCAGCTATTCCGTTGCTGCAATCTCTGCACTGTACTATTGAATAGATCACATCAACAACTATTACCCATTTACTCGTCATACTCTGGCAAGACACAGATGTCTTTTCTGTGGCTTTTCTCTGTCTACGCTGTTTTCTCCTTTCCACTGTGTTTCCAATTCTAATTTTAACATTATGTTGTGAGCGTCTTGCTGAAGGTATGACTCGGCGTAGACGTTGAGAGAGCAACGTCATATAATTCAGTTGTGAGAGGTATTGTGGTGTAAGTCGTACTATGCCTGAGATCGCAATTTTGAAATGTCACGAAAAAAAATTAATGCAGTTGCTTTCTAGAATGACGTTCACGAATGTTCTGGTTATTTAACCCTTAAATGCCTGATTTTTTTAAAAATGTTTTTGACTTTCACTTATTGAATAAAACATGCAATATTCTTGAAAAAATCATACTTTGTTTTAAGTATGGTTTACGGCTGAAAAAAGTTTATTTCCCATCGGCAACACTGGGATTTAGTTGAGAAAAAAATTTTCTAGATATAATTCTATAATATTAAACACAAATGAATTTTAAAAATTAAAAATAAGGATAGATTTCTTCATCAGTGCACAATAAAATATAGTATTCTCAAGCGTACAAACGAAACAAAAAAAAAAGACATGCAACCTCAAGTGAAAAACATCAATTTATTTTTATTTTTCATCAGCACTCAGACTGCCATCTATATGTTGTAAATTGATTTAATAACATTTTCAGTATGTATACTATTGACAAAAACAGGCATTGGAGCTTCAGTCTTATTCTCAATATTTTAGAAGACAAAATTGTGTATTTTGCTTAAAGGCAATCGTCACACCGCATTTAAGGGTTAACATCTAGAGTAGTAAAAATTTAAGCAATTGTTACCCGTTTAAAATGTTAAGTAACATTTAAATCGAATTTAAATATCTTCGTATGACAAGAAGTTGCGGAAAGAAATCTGTAGATTATTGCATTTGAAATTCCTCAAAGGAAAGAGTCTGACGTTTTTCATTACATATTGACATCGCGCTTTCTTTCACATTGTGACAGCATCTTTTATCCTTTGCAGTATTAATGTTTGTCTGAGAAATAACCTAAAATTGGATGAATAGATGCAGTTATCAACTTCGGTTGTAAAAATTGTTTAAGTCCCCCTCAAAAATTTTTTAATGTCTAAAATTCATACGATTTTGAATCTCTGCCTCTGCTTTCAATTAATAAAGAGTTTTAGACATTAGTGATTATTTTAGCAATAAAAAAGTAAAACATGATGTATTTAGTCATCCCGCGAAGGAGGGCCGAATAAAATAATAAAAATATTTTTTATTTTTCTAGTTTCTGCACGTTAGGGTAAGAACCAACATGAGAAGTTAGTTATTAAATTTAGAAAGTGTAGGAAATATATTTTGTTTGTCTGCACACATTTTTCAAAAAAAGAACCAACATATCCATTATGTTTTGGATTAGAAAGGCTAAATGCATCCTATATAAACGATTTTCCGTATGCCTTTAAAACAACATAATCCTCTCGAGGCAACAGTTAAATTTATTGTCTATAGATTTGGCACCTAAACTCTTGTTTGCATTTCGAGGAGAATAAAATCAAGTATCAAGTACACTCAAGTAAATCTAATAATGGCTTTTGGATTGTACGGTGATCAGAAACAAGCATTGTCACTGTTTCTATTCACTCAATAAATTTCTTATGGATAAATCGGTGAGTTAAAATTGATAAATTATTTTTTTTATTTTATTCTAATGTTTTATGCAGAAATATTTTATCATAAAGAAAAAACAATAGTTTTAATTTATTAATTAAAGCGTCCCAATGCGAAGTTATATCGCAGACCACCGAGGACTGTCGTCTTAAATAGAAACCGTGAAATGCCAATGACAGTACTTAAATGGAATCTCGTATTTCCACAACATTAACTTTATAAAGTTTGAACCGTTATCTGATTTTACATTTATATTTCACAGTGGATCGTTGATGCAATGGCTATTTCGTCAGTGATATTTTCCGGTCAGTCTCATAATACGATTGAAAATAGCCTTCGAAAGCAATTTTTACGCCAAATAAAAAAAAATTTAATACAATTTAACTTGATATTTTGAAATTTTGGTGAAGTATAAACTACAGCTCATCTTCTTTTTTCATGCTACTGTAAAAATTTTCCTTCAGAAGTTAAGGCTTCTGCAACAGTTTCATTTAAGCTTTCGGATTGCAGAGACGTTCAGTGGATGAAATGCTATTGAACTGTATCTATTTAATTACTGTATCTATTGGATAAAAATGACTGTATTGTGTAATTTCTTGTGATGAAAATTCTCATTTCTAAAAGTACTTTGAAAGAAACGAATAACTTTAGGGTGCTTTTTATTTTAACAAACCTCTAATAACTTTTATACGAAATGATGATGTTGCTCGCTTATTTCAGACAATGAAGAATAAATATTAATCATTGTGTTCGTGATTATTTGCAATTCGAAGAATTTATATCAAGAATTTCTTGTCATTTGACTGAAATCCTTGAAATAAGTTCTTCATGTTGCTTATCTACGGTCGAATGTCATTATTTTGTAAATTATTATTATCATTAAGAAAGCTTTTTTTACCTTCAAATCTGGCTGAGTTCAATTTAAAATTATTCATTCATAACAGAATTTTAGGTAAAGATTTCGGATTTTTTTTATTTTAATGTCACTTTCTGATACACGTACAAGCATTATAAAAATTAAAATAAAGGTGTATTTAATTACAAATGTCCAAAAATGAGATACATTACCTTCAGTAAAATGTCTTAAAAGATTGTAACTAAACTGTTAGAGTCTTGAATCGCGATAGAAAAAACTTAACGGAAAATTGACCTATTAAAATTCTCAGTGGTAAAATTACTTCTTTTTTTAATTTAATTATTGCTGGAGGCTAATATGCGAAAAGAACATGCTTGCATAAAAAGTAATTAGCAAATTATTCCGATGTTTAGAATCTATTCCTGGCAGGCAGCCCAAATTGATTTTCTAAGGGCACTTGTAAAAAAGAGAATTCTTTTACAGAAATCCAATTATATTTTTCTGTACTATAATGCCATGCATCTTGGATATTAATTCATTAATAATTACTTTTAAAAGTTACCGTAACTCTAAAACTAAAACAAATTATGCTTCATTTATTCAAAAAACTTGGCATTAATTATGCTGCGTTGATTACGTTAACGATCCGGCGACTTCTTGAAACGCGCTAATTATCAAAACCTTAGAACTGAATCCACCAAATTTTTCAAAAAGTTATGGTTTATGCGAAAATTTAATACATATATTTTCTTCCATTTCAAAATTTAAGACAATTGAGTCGCCCGATAGTCAGTTAAATTATTTTTAGAACGTGAAAATGAAAAATAAATGAAAAGTTTCGGATTTATATTTAAAAGGAAAATCATTAATGTTATTTTGATGGCACATTTGAAATTCAGGCGAGAAATTTCAGAATTTAAATTCGAAACTCTTCTTTAAAAGAGTCGAAACAAGGAATCTTGTTTTCATCATCAATTCAAAATTTGAATAAGTGAATTCGAAATAAATTAAATTCTTTTTAAATAAGGATAGAAATAAATATAAAGAAGATATAATAAACTTACTTAAGAATGGTTTTTACTTAAGAATGGTTTGAGAAAGGCAAACATCTTACAACAAGTTAAGGTCAAACTCAAACTGGGAAAAAATGCGCAAACGATTATAAATAAAAGAACTAAAGAAATCTAATCGTCCGTATTTTAAGAATCAGAAATCGATTCTTAAAATGCAAATATAATAAATCTGATTCTTATTAAAAGAATAGGATGTTTTTGTTCTATTTCCAGCATTTACAAAATGAGAAAAGTATGAAACTGCACCATTTCCCTTCCAATTTGAAATCTCGATCATTATTCTACATCTCTTACAGCTTGAGTCACGGCAGGTTATAAAATGATGCTCTGAGATTTACTGTCTATTGTTCGAGGATCATTTGCTGATTCATGTCGAATGAAACTCACGTTTTGATATTTACTACCCACAACAACTTAGAATGAAATTGTTATCCACAATTACGGTCAGTGATCGGAAAATTAAAGGCATTATTCACTTTTTGCTAAAATTAATGCTGTAGAGATTCCAAAGCAAAATGGAACTTAAAAAGCAATTTTTTTTCTCTTTTCTGTACTTTTGTACGTTGAGCTATTTATCATGAAAGTAAAATTATTGTTTTTATACACTTATATTCACATCTATATTGTTCAATGTAACTATTTGAAAATTTTCCAATTTTGTATCAAAACAAATTATATTTTGAAGCGTTCGTTTTCAAAATTCGTGATTCCCGTTCTGGAGGTCTTAGTCTTTCTTAAGATCGATCACTATCTATTTTTGATGAAATTAACAAAAATATTTTAAAATTAGTATTGATACAAAATTATCGTGGTTACCTATCTTACAGATGTTTATGAAGTAAAAACAACGAATATAAAATGGCTTAGAATTCTTGCTTTATTTTTGATAAAAGTCTTGATTTTTAGGAAGTGCATTTAAAAAGAATTTCTATCCAATTAATTGTTATTATATTAGTTACATTTCTTAAGAAAAAATTACATATTCAATTCTTTAAAATAATGACTTTCATAAATATCAGAAACAAAAATAAAGGCAGAGTGAAAGAATAAATCAATTCGGATTGTAAAATATCGTAAAAGTTTATTACTGCATTAACTAGAACATTCATTGCACAATCTCCCGTTCTATTTTTACATTTTTTTTGCAAAACTTAAATTCAAAAAACCTTTTCCGATATAATTTGGATATTTTTATTAACAGGCGTCTAATTTTCTGTATCTGTATCCGCTGAGAAATCTGTATCGACATCTGATTGGTCAGAAACTGTTTTCGAAATGCTTCTGTGAGTTTGACTCGCAGATTTTTGAACTGTAGATTCTGAATCAACTTTTCCAGAAGATTTACGAACATTTCCTGCATCCTTTCCATCTAAAAATAAGAAATGAAATAAAAATTAATAGTGCATCATAAAAGACAAGTAATCATCCACAAAACATAAAGAGAAACATATAAGCTACGACATTTTGGGCGCAAACTCGATACATTCTGTCGATACCATGATTAAAACCTACGATGAATATATTTTACATCCTCAATTTAAAAGAACGTGAGTGAAAAAAATTACACCTCTAAACATTTCATTAACATGGTATGAAATACAAGTTTAATGAATTTCAAAAGATTTTATTTTACATTTATTTTATCTTGTTAAATAAATTGGTTTTGAACATATTAGAAATTAGTTAATAATTAAGAGCTAATTATTTGATAATTCATACACACTGAGCTCTCTGTCATACTTTATAAATTTCAATAAGCGACAGTGTCGGATTAAACCCTGTAGGGGCCCTTAGGCAATGCAAGTTTTTGGGGCCCCTTTTCCCCAACTTTCAAAAAACAGTTATTTTTTTTTATTGATTTTAATTTAATCTTTATATAGGCAGGTTTCAATAAACAGATATTATGACAAGCTGAAATGATAAAACATTTAATTTCGTGTCAACTTCAAGAGAGTTGATTTCAGTATCTTGAGTTTAAAAGAATCGAAATTTAAATTTCAAAGTAATTTTAGGCAAAAGTGTTAAAAAATACAAAACCTTTTTTGAATTCAGTCTAAATACTCCAATACAAAGTTCAATAGAGCTGATGACTCGTAGTCACTCAGCCAACCGCGAAAAAAATTTGACCACACAAATTCGTTTGCGAGTTTAAAAACCTGAAAAAAACTATGAATAATGTTCTGAAATTTAAACGCTACTGGATTTTAATTTTAATAAGTTCGAGTACGTGGAACTTTTAAATTAAATGAAAGCACACAATTAGATTATTCTAAAAATAGCAAACAATTTTAGGGGTTCTCAAAGTTGCGGGGTCCATAAGCAGTTGCCTACTTAGCCTGCTTAATAATCCGGCCCTGATAAGCGGGATTAACGCTACAAAGGGCGATTTTTTTATTTTTCAATAGTAAATATTTAAGTTGATATAAGTGAGTGTATATATAGCGTATTATAGAAATAATTAAAAATTAATTTTGAACTTAATTAGTAAAGTAAAATAAAGGCATTATCAAATTTAATAAAAATAGTTTTAAAAACACTTTTATTAGCGCAATTAAGAGTAATTCTTTTAAAATTTCAATTATTTTCTACTTTTCAGGTCTTAATTCATTACTCATTATTATAAGTTTTCGGTAAACTTGAAATCAATTTTTTCTCAAATTCCCTACCAGGTAGCGCCACGTGTGCGGAATCAAAATTTAATTCAATTAGTCAATTATCTTATAATTCTGAAAATATTAAAATTGTATATTCATCGAGTACACGCAAGTGTACAAAATTTTGAAAGTCCAGCACATACGGAAGTGAGTGAAAAATAGAATACGATATTCCATTTTACAAACATGAAACAAGTCAAGTTAAATAAAATTGTCTAAAAATGTAATTGTTTAGGTGAAATTTCCATTCTAAAAGTATTCCCTACTTCAAATCAAAAACGTAAAAAAGTGGATTAGTTAGTTTCTTTTATTAAATTATTCAAAATTAATTGGATAAAGGCACAAATGTAAGTGATTCAAATATGCTTCATTGCGCACGATTAGTAGGATTAGTGATAATTAAATAAATCAAATATTTTACGGTGTTTCTTCGAAATTTGATTTGAAAGGAAACTTATTATACTTTTTTAGAGATATTAAGTTTTAAGATACAGATATAACTTTTCTAAGACGATGTAGTGTAATATTTTCGTTCAACTATTGTTTGAATGTTTTTGTATATTTACGTATTTCTTGATATAAATTTCTTTTATTTATTTTAATGTTTTTCGCTACATATTTTATTTCATGTTATCATTTAGGTATATTTAATCTTAATTGGCAACAAATTTCATGTTCATTTTGTTTAGTTAATATTATTGTTAAAGGCAGCAGTGCTGTTTTCTATCTTATGATCGTATAAAGCTGCAGGTTTATGTTTTGTGTTTATGGGCCAAAATTGTATTTAATTACAGAAATAAAGTTATGCTTTAGCATTAAAACTCGTCTTTTAGTCCTAGTCGACTAATTATAGTGACCATACGTCCCGGTTGATCGGCGACTTTGCCAAATTTTTACTTTTTGTCCCAGATTTTAAAAATATTTCATATTTGTTCCGAATTTTACTTATAGGCAAATCTATCTTTCAGCATCTAATCTATCAAAATTCAAAATAATGATAATCTTTATATATAAAATGTAAATATACCAAGACTCACTCACGGACTCACTCATCACGAAACCTCCCAAACCACTGGGACTAGAAGCTTGAAATTTGGCAGGCGGTTGCTTCTTAGGGAGTAGGTGCTCATTATGAAAGGATTTTTCGAAATTTTAATTAGAATTTAAATTATTTAAAAATTACTTTAAATTTTAACGTTTTTCCGGAACAACTTCGTATACTATTATTGCAAAAAGCCTATTTTTGCATCATCTTAAAGATAAAAAAATAGCTTTTTAATGATACCGATCTTATTTACATGCGACAGTTTCTTCAATATGCAATTTGAACGCCTTTTTTGCAACCGGTTGAAATTAAAATTAGACGCGGATCTACAATTAATGTTAGCAGACCTCATACCAATTTTTATTTATCCAAGCCATAGGGTTTAGAAGTTATCGTGTTAACAAGTATGCGATTATACAGACCGACAGACATTCAACCCTTTGACGGATTTGGTCCAAAATTTGACACGGACCCACATTCCTGATGATAAAACTGTGTACCAAATTTTATCTACCTAGCTATTCAAGTTTTTGAGTTATCGTGTTCACATTAACACGGACAAACAGACTTCCCTTGGACAGATTTTGTCCAAAATTTGTCAGAAACCTGTAAATTATGTGAAAAGATCGCATAAATTTCATTCCTCTAACTCTAACCGTTTTCAAGTTATCGTGTTCACAGACAGACAGACATAATTCCAAAACTGTATTCTTCGGATTCAGGGAGGTCTGAAACGTGAAGATTCATCATACCTTGAGTTCGAATTTTTTGACGATTACAATATTTTCTCTTTGTATACTTCGTATACGAGAAAGTAAAAGCGAGGAATGTTGTATACGGAGTGATCCAGAAACATTGATATCTTGAAGACCGGAGAATGACAAAAGATATCAATATTGTGTTACTACGCGAACGAAGTCGTGAGCATCAACTAGTAGCTTATATTAAAAAGTGTTAACTAGATTTAATTTTTTATAAACTATGTAAAAAGGGTAAATTTCCCAACCTTCACTGCACGCAAAAAGTGGTTTGAGGTCCCACATTAGCGGAGACAGTATTGATCTTCGAATTTTTGTCTGGAGTGAAAAAGTGTCCCGACTTTGAATCAAATGCTTCAGATTGTTTCGTATTTTAATTTATCAAGAAATAGTTCATATGTTTAAAAGAAAGATGAACTAGATTTAACTTTTCTAAAAGTTAATTCCTGTCGAATTCTAATTCCAAGCGTTAGAGTACAGAGAATTTTAGTCAAGACTAAACGACCAAAAGCCTAAAGACAATTTATAAAATAAATAATAGCAAATTGTATTTTTTCTGTTCTTTGATCTCTTCCTTTTTAAAAAATCTTTATAGTTAGCTGTTTCCGAATATTTAATTTAATATACATATTTTTTTAATTTTGCTAATAGGCCATACATCTCTCCCTGTATAATTTCCCGGACTGAGAGCCTTAAATCCAGTGAATCCCTGATTGAAGCTCAGAAACCCTTCTCACTTTAGATCAACTCATGAAACTTTAGCACATATTTGCCTTTCACTTCCACCTACCTTTCTGGGATCTGCTTTTAAAATCAAAATCTTCTGCACGAAGGCTCATATCTTGATCTTTTCCTTCTTCTAAAACATTCCTGAGCGCAACGGACTTTGGTAATTTCGAGACATTTTCAGAAAAGCGTCTTGCTCGAGCGATTGTTGAACGACTGGGCACTTCCAGCTGCTCTTCGGACGTTTCATCCAGTCTGGTCTTTTCAGAAAGCTTTTCAATAACTTTAGAGAGCTTTGCCACATCATATCCCATCTCTTCCAAATTGGGAACTTGATTACCGGCCCAAGCATCGGCCTCGCTTTTCGAAGTCCTCAGAATGATCTTGGCGAGTTGATTGAAGTCGGACTTTTTCACCGCCAGCCTTCCTTCCTCGGTCGGGGAGAGCAAAGGCTGAAATCCCGTACTTTCAGTTTTTGGCAGATGACCACGCTGTTCTCTGGCCTTTGAAACTGCATCGGCGTTTGCATACAGTTTATCAAAATTATCATCGATCAAATTTTGGGTGAAATTCTTCGTTGGCTTCGAGGTCTTGCGAATAACCATTCTACTTCCTTTGTTTACATAATAGTAGTCGTTATCTATCGCTTGAATTTTGTTCGAGGAAGATCTTTTCTCTCTGCTTCTACTCTTGCTGGTGGAATGCTTGGGTCGTTCACTCATATTGTAGTCCTGCACAAATGGATTCAAAATTTCATTATTTAGGTTCATAAATATTAATTAATTTTTAATTGACTCAAACGTCATTAGGTCAAAAACATCCAAAATAATAAACCAGGTAGAATGATTAGCTGTGTTGATACATTAAGTTATCTATTTGTTTTTTATGAAAATGTGATTCATTTCCAGTGGTGTATTTACCACTGAATATTTATGTTATCAGCTTTCTTAAGAAGTTTTTATAAGTAAAAAATATGCTCGTAAAAGAATACGAATCAAGTCGCTGATGATTCAAAAAGTAATATAGGCTTATGATCAATTAATGCTCTAAAACCAAAGAGTTGCGTTGGCTATTCTGGGAATTGAATGAACGAAAGAAAAGCCACTTTTACTTAAAGTTGAAAGCAAAACAGCTTTAAAAGTCAAGCGCACTAGGCGTCTATCAGGAGTTTTGTTCCGGAATGTCCCCCCCCCCCCCAAATGGTGCAGAAAAAAATCTCCAAGAATGTTTTTGTTCAATCTATCAATTTCTTTCCTGATATATTATCAGAATTATTTAAAGAATTTTTATTCAGTGTCAGTATGTGATGTCTTCAGTGAGTCTTCTTGAAATTTTATCTGCAGTACCAATACGAATGTAGAACAATATAATGAGGAAGATTGCGGCGTTACACCAAAATCTCTATTTAAAAAAACCGACGAAATGGCTGATCAGATTGCATTAATTTGTTGAAGCAGACATAAACCCTGATAAGCTAGCAAACATTGACGAAACAGAGTAAATTATATTACAAAATGTTATATCTTTTTATAATCTAAACTAGAAGAGTTTTGCACTACTAGTAGCAAATTAAAACAGTGATCATTATAGTAAACTAAAGTATTAAAAGATGTATTAAGTTAAACACTGAAAATTTTTTATACATTTTCAACATTCCTGTATAAAGATTTCCAGTTTAAAGAATTTCCTTTCTGTCGCTATGTACGTGTTCACAAGAATTGGAATCCGTTGAATTCCTATGTAACATTCATCTAGTGAGATATATTGAACAACAATTGTAAAACTACAAAATTATATTTCAAAAGGACTCTCGCTATTAACCTTCGCTTCGTTGATGGTCTCGTAAATATGGTCATCATAACTTGGCTTTCTCGGCACTTCATAGCCGTCATCATCCGGGAGGATTTCAGTGTAGGTGTTGTCTTTGTCCGGCTTTCTCGGCACTTCGTAGCCATCGTCTTCGGGTAATATGTCTACGTAGGTACTATCGTCTCCGATTTCAGAGTAGATGTGGTCTTCTGCGCTACCTTTCTCACCTCCCTGAATAAAAACAACAAAGATAAATTTTCACCTTCCGCTAAAGTACCGATAAAATTAGCGATGTTTGTGACAATTTATTGTATGAAATATATAGATACAATGCAAATTATGAAATACTAACTGATATACCCGACATTGTTCGGGATAAAAATGTTTTTATAACTCTTTTAATTTAATAATAAAATTTTCCGCTCCATCGTCTTTCATAAATTTTCGTTCGCCCTCTCCCGTATCGTCTGACCCTTCGGTTAGCATTTAAGCCTCACTTTTTTTGTCTTCGTTCTTTGAACGACCTGCTACGAGTCTTGCAACCCTTGAGACTTTATTTTTCCATACCCTCATCATTATAGCAACAACAGAAGTACTTTCATATTATGGTTTTTTTGTTGCCATGACCTGAGATACCATTATCTTATTTTTGATGTTTATGTACTTGAGCGGATAGATACTTGCATTTGTAACCGTCTTGTACACTCTAAATTAAAATCATGTATATACAGGGTGCCCACTAAAGTCCCTTACCACCTTATTAACTACCGAATGGCTGCAGATATTTTCATAACAGTGGTGTCTAGGCATGGTAAAGTGACTATGCGCTACTGGATGAAACCACTTACATCGCCACCTGGTGGAAAACGGTGGAGTTAGCGTTATTATCTCTAAAACGGTACGAGATAGAGGAAAGAAGTGAATAACAAAGTTGTAGAGCATCATCGATTTATCACAAAAAGACACCTTATGGTCATAAATGCTAAAAACAGAACGCTTAAAATGCACATTTGTTTGTTTGTGCCTTCCGAAACTGTGACGTCACGAAACTTGAACGACAGGAGAAAAGATTATCTTTCGGGCGAAAAACAAGCTCCCAACGTGGCACAGTGGTATCGCTTGTAATTTAATCGGGTATGGTGGTTTCCAAGAGTGGCCTCCACGTTCACCTGATCTGACTCCAATGGACTTTTTCCTGTGGGTATACCTCAAACAACAGATGTATGAGACCCCTCCTCCAACATTGCAGGACCTTCAACGACGCATTACGGATGCTTGTGCCAACGTGACACCCGCTTGCTACACCGTATGCAACGTGAAGTTCAAGCAAGGGTCCAGACGCGCATTTTAGCTGACGGAGAAAAGTTGAACATCGAAAATGAATATATCTTGTGATAACAGGTTTTTTTATTCTGAGATTTTTTTGTCACGTGTCAGTGTAGTAAATCGCGAACAAACAAATACGTGTTTCAAGCATTCTGTTTTAAGCATTTAAGTCCACAAGGTGTCTTTTTGTACTAAATCGATGATGCTCTACAACTGTGTAATTCACTTTTTCCCAATATCTCGTACCGTCCATTGGAGTCAGATCAGGTGAACGTGGAGACCACTCTTGGAAACCACCATACCCGATTAAATTACAAGCGATACCACTGTGCCACGTTGGGAGCTTGTTTTTCGCCCGAAAGATAATCTTTTCTCCTGTCGTCCAAGTTTCGTGACGTCACAGTTTCGGAAGGCACAAACAAACAAATGTGCATTTTAAGCGTTCTGTTTTTAGCATCCATGACCACAAGGTGTCTTTTTTTACTAAATCGATGATGCTCTACAACTGTGTAATTCACTTTTTCCCTCTATCTCGTACCGTTTTAGAGATAATAACAATAACTCCACCGTTTTCCACCAGGTGGCGCTGTAAGTAGTTTCATCCAGTAGCGCATAGTCACTTTACCATACCTACACACCACTCTTATGAAGATAGCTACGTGCTAGTGAAGATAGATACGTGATAGTGATGCGCGGCTGCTTGCTTTGTTTTAGTGCAGTTCTACTGATTGATATCATTGTGTGTTAAGAGATGTTATTTCAGATTTGAAGATTGTGGTTAAAATATGCTCCTGACAATATGTGGAGTTGATCTTGACATTTTTATCCATTCTATTTACTTTTATTTTACCCTTATATAAAAAAACCAGCAGCAATCATAATTCCCTTAGGAAAACTTTCTTTAGATTCATTAAACCATGTTTTAAGATTTTTTTCTCCTCTTTAATGATAATAAATTGAATTTTTTTTCTTCTGGTCATTTAAATAGACTCAAGATGCATATATTTTTACAACATTTTTTCGATTTTTGTCCGGATAAATGCTGTTCATAAAGAATTCTGCATCGTGTTCTACGTTCAGCGGTATGACGCGGAGAAAGACGATGAAAATTGTATTTTTTTGCCTTTTTGGGATTCAAATCAGTATTAATAATTTTATTTACAGTTGATACTGAGCCTTTTAATGATTTTGCAACAAACCTTTGACTTGGAAGATTTAATTTTAACATTAAAGATATCACCATTGCAATATTCGAATAACTGCATTTTTTCCTTGCATACGCATTTGGAACAATTTTTCCACTTTAAGCCAAACTTGGACGATTTTTTCCTTTATTATTAACAATATTACTTGTTGTGGCTTTAGATAGAAAAAAACCATGGCTTTCACAGTGTCTTTAAATAACTGAATAAGATTAACTCTCTTCGAAAAAAAAGAACGTAGCCTTCCATCCATCGCTTTTTTAAAAGCGCCATTTTGCATGTAAACAAAACTTTCAGGTAGCAGATTATACTTTATAGCTTCAAAAATGTAAATGTCGTGAAAATAAATTTTTCCAAGCAAATGAATTTTTCCTACAGCGAAACGAAATCGTCTAAAAATGCGTGAATACCCTCTGTATAATAATAGTGATAACCATCTCTTATGAAATGAATATTATATATAAATTTACATTATTAATGTTATTTTAATTAAAGGATTTA
This sequence comes from Araneus ventricosus, assembly GCA_013235015.1. Classification (NCBI taxonomy): domain Eukaryota; kingdom Metazoa; phylum Arthropoda; class Arachnida; order Araneae; family Araneidae; genus Araneus; species Araneus ventricosus. The sequence goes on from BGPR01000543.1 coordinate 376,105, forward strand.
AATGGTGTAGCTGAAAAAAATAGAAAAAATATTTAGCTAATTATTTTCGGTAAAAGATGGTCGACTGTACATGATTAACTTTCATGTTTGATTAAAATTTCATTATAAAATATTTAAGAATGGTATTTTCTGCTATTAATAATTGCTTTTTATAAATTTGTTTTTTTAAAAAAATCAAATAAGGCTTTATATAAAAAATTTTGATCTCTGCTGTAAATTAGATTGAAAAATCTAGCTCATCTACGAACTCGGCCCAGACTTTCACCCTCCCTACACCATATCACTCGCCGTATCATAGCTGTATTTTGTTTTGTTTTGAGGCTATAGGAATCAGAAACCCCACAAAGACTTGAAGGACCCATGGTAGTATTTATACTTCTGATTTAGTTTTTCTTTCGGTAGTAAGTTCTTTCAGTATATTAGTCATTTTAGAAAAGGTCTATTCCTCCAGAAAAATAGGCATAATCTATCAAATTAGATGTCAGAGGTTTATTTATTTTTACAATTTTCGACTTCTTGTGTTGAAGTGAAAACCTGTGTTGAATCGAATAAAAATACTGATAATAAACTTTATTCTAGTTTTATAAGCTTATTACGTATTCCGATGCAGAATTTTATTATAGTAGTAAACATTGATATATTAAAGTAATACAAAAATCTACAGAAAGAAGAGTAATAATTCTCTCCTCAACTTTCTCGTATATTACCACAATATGGCAAGCTTTGTCTTTAACCCTTTGTGGCTCAGTGTTCCATTGCATGGAACACCCAGCAACCCAAGTTTAAAATTTTCTAAAAAAAACCGTTTCTACTTTGAAACCCGAAAAATTGCAGGAAAAGGTAGGAAATAGTTCTCTTTTCGGAATATAGATGGCAGAACAATGAAATATCGCTTTCTTTATAGGATTAATTATATATTTAAAATGCCTCATTCTCTTGACTTGGAGATTCCAGGTAGCACAGCATGTTGTCCTATATTGTACAACATTGTTCGATATTATATAATATTAAATGATATTATACAATATTGGGAATATTGATCAATATCGCACAACATTGTACAATATATTTGCGCTACTGAGGATGGGAATTTTTTTTGAGCTCTTGACGATTACAATTTTATCAAATTCACTTGACTACTGAAGTATTAATTTATGACTTCGTGTAAGATTCAAGATTATTTTTTGAACGTATCAAGATAACTATCCCCGGTGGGATCCTCATATGAATGGGTTGTCCCCAAAGGGGAACGACGCCCTCCTTGCGAAAGGAAACAAGTTTAAAAACATTCTAAATTTCAGGTCTAGACAATAAACTAAACAAATTCATGATGTTTTCCCATTATTTTTCAAAAATTTTAATACCTTGCGCCTGAGAGGGTTAACTTCGTCTCATAGAGAAGATAATCAAATACGCGTTCTGGAACAGTACCTTTTCCCGTTGATGTATACGGTTCAAAATTCTACTCTGATCTAAAATTTTGGTCTAAAGATCACATACAGAATTTTATCCTGTTCAGTGTAAAATTGGGTTTTGTGCATTAATATGCTCAGAAGTTATTGAGGGAAAATATTAAAATTTCTATTAATTTTTAATCAAAAATCTAATTCAAATTTCTGTCTACTACCCAAGCATGTGCACGGTCTGCCCTGTGAATCGTTTTGAACGATTTTCGCATCATGCACGTGGCATGACGCATCACTCAATTTACAGATAGTATGCCAGCTTATAAACATTATCATGCTATTTCGCATTATGACTCTCCATTATCTCAGATACCGCAAGCCAGGTCAAAACGATTAAAAGGGAAAGTGATGAAAGCTAATTTGGTTTAAAAGCAATACTGAGGAAAATACAATAATGAAGAATTTCAGCAATCATTAAAAGCACAAGAAAAATAACACGTCATAGTATGACGGGTGCAAATTGCCTCTTCATTCGAGAGATTTCCCGTCAAATTGGACGTGTTTAAATAGATATATATGCAAGAGAAATGCTTAACATTGATTGAAAACAAATAAAATAAACATATGTTTTATGACAGGAAATACATATTTTTTATTTACATATTATTTACATATTTCTTCATTCAAAAACCTCTTGATCTAAAAAAATCTAGTTGATATAATCTAGATAGATAGGAAATCTAGTTTCAAAACAAAGAACTTCTCTGCTTGTCGAACGTTGCCAAAAAATATTATCAAATTATATCATCACGATTGCAATAAATAATGAAATGCATCGTGGCGTCCAAACTATATCACGCTCATGATATACCACTGACGTAATTTACTACTTTCAATTAAAAAACGGAAATTAATTTGAAATATATGATTAATATAATTTAAAATTTCTCGTAGCTTTTTTCTCGTAATTTTTGTAGCTCGTGACCTTTCAGAAAAGATGACGGAAATCGTGGATTGTATTCAACCGGCTTGAAAATGCACACGATGGTGACGGAAAATCGTCAGCAGCGGAAATTCAAACCAATCGGGTGTGAGTTTGACGGTGACGTAGTTTGTCTTCCACGATACCGAAATCCTGTCTGACCGGTTGTCTCAATGCTTCACGTGCTACAAACTTTTTTGGCGAGTGGCATTACCCTCGTGCCCACGGAAACAGACCACGATAAGCTGTCAGTGTGATATAAGCTTTACCAATTCCTCTCTGCTTCACCCTCATTCTGCCCACTCAATGTACCCATTCAGAGAAAATAAATGTAAAAGTATAGTCCAACTCATGACCATTTCTCACGGATAAAAATAAAATACTCATGAAAATAAGAAAATATGTTGTACCCTATCCCTTGCCGTCGGACGCTCCTTATCCCTGTCCTGGAGATTTTACCCCTCCTACACTCCTCTCTCGGCGTGCCTGTGTTATTTTGATGAGTAATGAAATCTTGGAAATGATTGTTTGTGGAGCGTTTCCCCTGTCACCGTGGGTGATGTGAGAGGAAACATATATTTTTCAGTAGACATTTTGCATTACAAATATATTAGTGGCCTCATACAGCAAAATTACGCTGGAACGTGGAAATTTAGAGTTGTGAAAAATAATGTGTACCTGCTGTAAAGTGTCTGTGCGCTGTCATCTGAGACTGATTACAGTGTAACTGACAGATATAGAATAAAAAAGCCTTTTTGCAGAAGCGTAGAGTATTACCGATTTACTGTAAAATTACACTCTACGTACATCGATGAATTAATTAGAAGCAGTGAAATCTAAACTCTACAATATCTATCAGAAACGAATAAAGAAGTGTAATATTCGATGACGGCAGACTTTTTAAAAAAATCAGCATTTTAGTTAGAAAGTTACTCAACATCAGGATATTTTTGAAAACAAAAACATAAAATAAAGTTCTTGAATCCATAAGTAATGTGTGTTCAAATGTTCCCCGTTGGCAACAATACATTGTCTAATTATCTTATCTAACTAAACATTATCTAATTAAATTATCGGTAATGCAGAGATTATTTGTATAAATTAAACCTGCGATGTTCGAGACTTTCGCAATTGATTTTCTTTATTTGCTATCTGTTTTCACGAACGTCTTGAGATAGTTAAAACAACAAAGGAACGGGAAGTGAATTTAATTTAAATACAGAAAAGCTTGACGGGTAAAAATATCTATCGCGTACATGTTTGAGAATTCTCTATCTCAGTTCTTGAAAAATTAGGTGCATTGATAACTAGCTTACCTTAGGTTTCTTGAAAGTTTTTCCCATGTACCACCAGTACAGATAAAGTCCAATTAGAATCCTGAAACGGAAAAAAGTACACGTACAAAAATTATACAAAATGCAATCGGCAAATATGCCCCTTATCGTTTTGTGTGAAATGTTACATAAGTGCTATTTGTGTAGATTAGAATTAGTACTTTTTTAAATTTATTAGTAAGTCTTTAACTATACAAATAACAAATAAATTCTTGACTATTTATTCTTAAGAATTTCCTCAATAATGTCTACTAATAATAAAGTAGAATGTGTGTGTGTGTCTGTCTGTGTGTGTTATTCTTAAGAATTCCCTCAATAATCTCTACTAATAATAAAGGAGAATGTGTGTGTGTTGGCGCTCTACAAGTCAGACCGCTAGACTTAGAGCTACGAAATTTGGCACAAACATACTTTGGAGGGTGGAAAAGTGCACTTCGGAGACCCTTTTGGAAATCTTAATTAATATTTTAATTAATTAAAAATTAAGCGAAATTTTTGGCCTTTTTTCTTAATAACTTCCGAAATTATTATAAAACAAAAATTATTTTTACACCATCTGAAAGTGCAAAATATTACCTTTCCAATGATATAAATTTAGTTGCCGCACAAGATTTTCTCGAATTTTAATTAATTTTTAAAAATATTTTTGGCATAATTTACAACAATACTTTGCATTGTTGCAACGCAACTCCAACCGTTTTCAGTGTTTCAACAAATATTTAATTGCATATTTCTCTTTCATTGTTGTAATCTGAGACAATATACTAACACATTTTGCTTTGGTATTTTATTTCATCAAAATATTTGTGAAATCTGCAAATAAAGCTCTCCGAGTTATTACTTTGCTTACATTAAGAAATATATCCACTAAGCTGAATTAACCATCCATTGGTTGCTATGTTTTCATTCTTTTCTCAGCATCTTTTAATCTAGCTAACATGCTATTGACAATAAAATGAGCTGCGTTATTTTAATGTTGAAATCAAATGCATATTTTACAAGAGGAATAAGAAAGTGAAGATAGTGAAGAAGGAATTAGAGGTTATGTGAATGGTCAGTTATTTGACTCCTTTAGAAAAATTTATGTACATAATGAAGAGAAGAGGTCCAAGGTTACTCATAGAACATAGGTTAAATATCTACCTCAATCTGAAGTTTAAAATTACGTTTTTAAGAGAAAAATGAATATAAAATGATGCAAGATTCAATTGAAATCATATTCCCGGAGAACAAGCTGGTCACCGAAGGCGGCTAGTGTAACATATTTATAAGATTTGATGATAAAAAGGAATTAGAATTTAGTATTAGTGTGGATAATTTTATTGCTTTATATGAAGGTAAGAACTTCGCCAAGAAAATATCTTCTATGAGGGAATCCAGGATCTGCGCCAGGTGTCATTTTCAACGGCGCAAAACATACCTTCTGAGAGACTTTCTTAATGACACGACGAATTGTCGCGCCCTGCGTCGTCTCACACACATGCTATTTGAGCCAGTGGGCGATGGATTCAGTTCCGTTATTGGCTGTCGCTTTTATCCGTCTCCATTGTTGTTATTTGCATCTTTCATCATGACTATATATATTCATTTTTATAAAGAAAAAGAAAGAAAGCTGCTGCAACACTATGAAAAACATTACCATGGCATAGTCAATATCATCATTTAACAAGTAAAACCACGTATATCAATTTTTCAAAGAGAAAGAAAAACCTGAGTATTCCGGAATCGGCAGGTAGGAATATATGGTTTAATATTCATATTAGACGTTAAAAAAATTCAGAAATATCCGTTATTGGTCGAGATGCAGTTTTTTCTTCCTCTTTGAAACTTTGAAAAATTAGGATAGATGGCATTGCTTGTTAAGCGACGACATCATACATTACAGAATGGAGTCAATTCATGCTCACGTGATTCATTTAAAGAATGCCTCGCCAATTTAAATATGGAATTCAATGTACATAATGCATTTACAGCTCGTAACGCTCATTCTTTTGTTTATGAAATAATTGTTTATTTTTTTGCTTCATATTTTCTTTGGTAATATGATTCCAATTCTGACATTATATCTGTAACTCATTGTTTTGTTTTTCTTAATAGTTCTTAAGCATTGCTTAATTTATTTAATTCTGTTTTCCATTTATATTAGTATTGTTACGAAAATCGTCTGGTGGGTGTACGGTGTAGGCAGTCCAACAAACAGGATAGTGGAGAACGACGCTTTATTCCACAAATATTCCAAAAAAAAAACACGAAGCACAGGTAGCACAATAAACAGCACTTTTTCAAATTAGCGACACAAGCAACAACAAATCTCTAATAATAGCAGGAACCTCACTAACAACAGCACTCAGCGTCTAACAACTGACCAATTCGCACTGCGAACAAAACTCCAAAGAGATTTACTGGTTTGGGCCCCTCGGGTTTATATAGCTTTCCTATAAGGTGTGACGTCACATGAAATATTCCAAAAGAATCTCCATATCTCCCTTTCTAATAGAGATAGAGTGATAATACTTGCATTTTCTAGAATCTTCATTTTGTTAAATGTCGCCAAAATGGTCGTTTCTTGTCATGGTCGGGGGTCATTGGCTTCCATCCATTACGAATCCCTGCAAATCTCTCTTTCCAACCATAAGACTAGCATGGCAGGGGAGCGATATTACAGTTTTGTAGCAGTATCATTCGCTTTTGTTACTATTATGAGAATCTAATTTGAATTAACATTTATTAAGTTTATAATATATTTAGTTAATGTTAATGAAATTATTTATTAGATTACTTTTTTAAAGCTAGTTAATAGATATACACACCAGTATATTGCAAAAACCTTGAAACCTAAAAGAACATAGTACACAACTTAGCACAGTACATACAACAGATGTACAATAAATTATTTTCGAATTTTCACAGTCTCTACTTTTAAGAATTCGGGATTGTTAAATCGAAATTAGCAAAATGTTTCATGCCATAGTGATTTGTCTTTTGAATTATTCAATCAACGCACTTTTTATACTGAAAAAATCTTACGCGCGCCATAGCACGGCGTTAAAATGTTAGATGAAGGGCGCATGCGCAGTATGCCATATCTACAACTTCGTTACAAAATTACATGCTTTAGTCATATGAATGTGACGTCTCATGATTTGACCCCATTAATATTTTCCACAGTTCCATGCATGGACATACATATACACACATAATAAAGCAAGTTATATTTTTTTTTTATCTAGGAACCTTAATGCATTAAACCACATTAATTGTAAACAGCAATTATGCTTTATTTCTACCAATTTTTCGAAAGACATGTTAAATTTGATTCAATGCATGTGTGTGAATGCTTATTAAAATTACTATTTTGTCTCACAGCCACAGGATATTTATAAATCACATTTTAAAGATAGTATGACTTCTTTATTTCTTGCAAAAAATAAAACAAATGTTTCTGTAAGACAGCTAAGTTTCCCTTTGTTGTTTATAATATGAAAGTTCGTTTAGTTTATAATATGAAATTTTCGATTTTGAAGTGAAATCTCAAAAGAAATATGGTACAATTAAATTTTTAGACTCTTACCATGCAGCAACAATAAAAATTGCTGCGCATATTCCAATAACTAGCAGCTTGGTGGAAAGTGTAGAGACTGGTCGCCCTGAAGTGTCGAGATCTGCAAAAATAATGACATTATTAAATCAGACTAAATAATGGCTTTTCTAGATAGGTCTATTGAATCCATGTTGCAAAATCTTTTCACCGATAATTTTTCAGTTATTTTTTACTAGCCGCCTTCGGAGACTAGTTGGTTCGCACTCATATATTAAAAGTACTGATTCAGTTATGTCAACCAACTTTAAAATTTGCAACTTATTATTTAATTTTTGGTTAGATGAAAGTATTAATTGCTGCAAAAGACCAAGAAACGAAATGGACGATGCGAAAACTCCCAGTCCACAAGAAATGAATTAGTATTTGAACTAAATTCTCATTTATAAACAGAATTTTGAAAGTTTTGCATTTAATAAATTTAATAACTTACATAACTGGGAAAAAATCTTAGGCAGAATGATTCTCTAGAAAATATGAGATTTAATAAAGGTTACTTTTAGTTTGAATCTTGCATAATTGTGATTTAAATTACAATAATTAGACCTTATTTAGCTAGTTGTTAAGTCCATATTTAAGCTAATTGCAACAAATAAATGACTAACATAATTTCTAGAGAAGATTATCATTAAGTAGGTGAAAGGATGCATCCAAGATATTAGCTAAAAACTGCCCCTATCAAAATAACTTAACAATGATTTGCATTTCCATTGGTTCGCGAAACAAACCAGCGAGAGTAGTCTCCCCTAAACTTTCTCGTATACTTTCTAAGTGGAGATTCGTAGTGGAGATACTTTCTCTTTGTATACTTCGTATACGAGAAAGTAAAACAAAAAAACAAACAAACCTGAAATCAAATATCTGTTGCCACGTTTCAAAAAAATATTACTTTGAAGAAGGCGCGATAAAATAGGCAATGCAATGAATACTAAAGCGAAAATTCTGCTTTGGAATTGAATTCCCAAGAAAACAATTTATACTACCACAACCGTAACAATTGCAAAAGCGCATGAATAAAAGATTTGCTGAAATAATGAGATCGGTTTGATTTACATCAATAAAAAAATTGTTAACAATTGATGCTTGAAAACATTATTTATTGTTGTAAATAAAATTTACAACAATAACAGATTGCTACCAATACGCATGCGCATGAGAATCGGAATAAAAGAAATTGAATATGCAATTTGAACGCCTCTTTTTGACGGATTTGGCCCAAACTTTTATACGGACCTACATTCATAACGATAAAACTGTGTACCAAATTTTATCCATTTAGCTATTCAAGTTTTTGAGTTATAGCGTTCGCATGATCGCGGACATACAAATAGACAGACTTCCCGTTGACGGATTTTGTCCAAAATTTGATAGAAACCTACAAATCATGTTTAAAGACAACATACCAAATTTCATCCCCGTAGCTCTAATAGTTTTTGAGTTATCGTGTTCACAGACAGACACACACACAGACACACACACAGACAGACATACAGACATAATTCCAAAATTGTGTTTTTCGGACTCAGGGAGGTCTAAAACGTGGAGATCCGTCAAAATCTCGAGTTCGAATTTTTTGACGATTACAATACTTTCTCTTTGTATACTTCGTATACGAGAAAGTAAAAAGGCAATGTTACGAATTATACGTAAAAATTTATTTTGAAAAAAAATCAATACTAATAAAAATATCATTCTAGACAAAATATACTTTAAATATATATTTATAGACAAAATATCCACTACTTAAACTGGCATCATTAAAACATATCATCCGTTTTTAAGTCAGTATCATAAATTGAGAATAATTTTTATATCATTTTTAACAAAGAAAAAATATACGATTTAAAGATATTATGAAGCAATGAAATAGGTTTGACTTTCATTATAAAAATGAAAAGTATTCTTGCAAATCATATTTATTTTTTTAAATTTATTATAATTAGGTGCAAAAATACTACGACTAAATTTAAATCATTAAAAGAATAACTTTTTAAATTCTAAGATGGTTGAAATGCTATTTTTGAACAACAAAATGTTAGACTGCATCGCGGTAAAACGCTGAAGTTTTGATTGATTTTTCATTAATTAAAATTAAAATTTCTACAAAATCACTTCCAGATGCGTATTTCCACCTTTCAATGTATATTTGATCCAAATTTGAGATCTTTTGGTCTAACGATCTGCCCTGTACACACTTTTATAATTAACAGATATTGTCTTCTGAAATTACTCACATACACACAGATCTGCTGAGTCCGCACCTTCTGCCAAAGTCTTCTTTGCTTCAGGGCATGGGTAGCAGGAGTCTGCAGCTTCCTTGTTATTGTAAAAATTGCTAGGACACAAGTTGCAGTTCGTCTCCTGTCCACTTGTGAATGTCCCTGGTGGACATGGATCTAAAGGGGAAACAAAAGCATTTTAATGTGGCTTCTGAACATCTAATAAGAGTTTAGTGAAAATTGTCCAAACGTAAATAGTGTACACTATGGTCACTCATCTTACCAACGAGATACTAACAGAAGATTCGCGGACACGCGCTTTTGAAAAAGATAAGATCGTTGAAGAGATTAAGTGTGTGTAAGAAACATTATCTAAAGGAACAGACCTAAAGAATGTTTAAAGGCGTGAAGTCGACATCTAGTTTAGTAATGAAGAAGCCCTATGGAATGTTATCATACTATGGTAAGTGGTAGCTATTATCTTGAAGCTGAATCTGACAGTAACCGTTAAATAGTATGTGATTGTAAACAGACATTTGGTTTCAATTAAGGTTCGAAACATTTGGTTCGAAATTTTGAATAAGAACGAAATTATTTTTATAAAATAAAATAAAACCCTCTGAATTTACGAAAAGGGCGATTTTGATGAAAATAGAGATGCATTTCATAGAAAGAGTAACAAAATCCGAAAAACGGTACAATTGCCTGAAAATCCCTGTAAGATTCCTCATATTAAAATGACGCCATGAGGTACTGTTACCAACGAAATTAGTATGCTATGAAGAAGCCCTAGAGAAAGCCAAATACCTTTTCAAATAAAATTGTTTTATATTTTAAATTATTTTTAATGTGTGCCATCAGAATAGTGTTCCGTTTACCTATTATTGTAATTCATTATAAATGTATGTAATATTTAGTGTTGTGTATATCATTTTTTAATCGATGGAAGGTGATGAAAAGGATAAATGGATGGATTAAAATGTTTAGATGACTCCACTCCATGACAACTATTGAAATATTGCGTGGTTAAACGGCAATCGTCAAATCGTAGAAAGAGGACTCTAAAACCCGCATTTTGGTTTTTATGCTTTTTAAATGGGGAGTCTCCGAAAAAAGTTATTTATTATCTAATGTCGTTTTCATGTGCTTGTCGGACAGGATGTAAGACAAAATATATTTATATTAGAATAATATAGAATTTTAATAATTATAATATAATGTATTTATATCAGAAAAATATATTAATACTAGAGAATGAATGTTAATTGTTTTCATATCATGGAGGTTTACTCTGTTGATATTCACAGAAGTAATTGATTATCGAAAACTTCATACTTCTTTTAACTTTTAAAAACAAACTTTACAAAATTACTAGTGTTACATTCGAAATAACTTACAACATCTATCCTGATGAAGACGATATCCAGGGGAACAGCTGCCAAATTCTGCTGGAACAGATGCTAAAGTAAGAAGGAAATAAATGTAATTAACTTACTTGATCAAATTAAAATCTAAAAAACATTTTTTTTATTTTTGCATTAAAAATGCTCCACGGTTATTTTTTTTAAATTTCTTTTAAGCAACATTCGTTCATAGAAGTTTCCAAAAATTTTGTATTTTTGAAGAAATGCGAGCCCATTATAACCTTGCTGAAAATAAGTTAGTAGTGAACATTTTTTGTCTAGCATTAAGTTTTGATAATTGAAACCAAAAAACAAATAACTTTTAGTATATATAACAAAAACCTTTTCTGGTAATGTCTTCCAACTCATAAAATGAAAAAGAACGCTGAAAATGTTTTCAAAGTACATAAACTAACCGAAAAAATGTTGCTGAGTATAAAATAATAATATATTTAGTTGCAAAAAGTTTAATAAATGATATAGACGCTCTTGTAACGTTAACTATAACTGACTGTCACTGACATCAGAGACATCGCCCTCTGAAGTTTTGAACTTCGGTCGAGACCAAGAGATGGAACGCGTCCCGTGAACAATTGTGCTTTGTGTTTGTTCCATTTTTGAAATTATTTGTATAAACAGTCTATGTGTAACGTAAACCCAAAATAAATAACTGTTACACTAATATAGACAGTTTACCAAACCGATAAATTAACCCCCTCACAATTTAGATCAAAGAATCCAATTCAAATATTCAATTAGGAAATGTGAAAATTAAGGAAGGACGACATTCTTGTTTAATTTTCCACAAAAAATAAGGATACTAAAGATGTAAGTATAATATACTCACATCTTTAGTATCCTTATTATTGTATATATTATTGCTTTTCAATTGAGCATGTTAAGATCATGTTTGAAAGCGATATTTATTTAATATATGCGAAATATGAAGATATTCTTTTTCTTCACAACATAATGGAGTCAATACACGTGGCCTCGTAGTCGCATGATAAAAGGAAATGCGCAAATAATCTAAACATTTAGTTGTCAAATGACTTACGCTGGCGCTGTGCCGAGGCACTACAAGCGACAAATAAAAATTGCGCACTGAATTTCAAAATTAAATTGCCTGATGTTTACTCCATAAGCATCAATTAACTTCAATATGTAGATGCTTCTGTATCATATTTGAAAACGATACTGACTTAATATATGCAAACTATGCAGCTATTGTTTTGCTTCACAACATAATGACGTCAATACACGTGACTTCATAGTCGAATGATAAAAGGAAATGCGCAAATCATCTAACATTTAACTGTCAAATGACATGCGCTGGTGCTGTGCCGAGACACTGCAAAAAATAAAAATTGCGCACTGAATTTCAAAATTAAATTGTCATATTGTATTGATGTTTACACCATAAGCATCAATTGACTATGTCTTGGGAAGTCGTATATGTCATTGAAAAAATTCTTTAATTCCATTTTATTCCAGTTCATGGTGTTAGAATTATCAATATATAGGGTAAATAAAAGAAAGCATAGTTTTTCCAGTTCTGTCTCATAATCTTAAGATTGTAATCATAAGCTTAAAATAGTAAAATATTTTTCCAAATTTTGTGTAAATTTGTAAAAAATCTGAATGAATTTATACTAGATGTTATTTTTTCAAACATTCAGTATTGTCTGTTTGATTTAGATTACTGTGTGCTTATGATGCCTAATTTCTTATTTAGCGATGGAATTCCAACCATGTGCGTTTTTCTTTTTTCTATTTTACACCATAGCATTGAATGCAATTTTTACAGTGGTTTACTGTCGTTATTGATAAACTAAAATCATTGCTCAATTCCTTTATAAACTGAAACCCACCACACGTTTCTACATAAAGCCTATATACTGAATTACCTTACAGCGCAGGGCTCACTTTGAGTACGAGGATGAAAAGCATGCATATAAGTAATCGCGTTTTTCGCCCTCTTGGCGGCATGTGAGGTAGTGGAGATTGTCTAACAGTCCCTTACCCTTACAAATTACTGTCATATCACTGTTGCGGAGCGATCTCTGAATCGAACAAGTCGGAATGGGGTCTATTTTGCCCTCTGCATGACAAGACAAGATGGCACTTCATCCCCCTGCAATTATAACCTTTCGGTTATTCAAACAGTGTAGCGGACATGAAGTGGAAGAGGCATCAAACGACGCTCCCTAGCCATCTCTCGCTTTTACCAAAGACCTGAGGTGGTTTTATCAGCATGGGGTTGACAAGAGCTATGTCGAACTTCAATTTACAGTACATAAAGAATACATTTAAAATGAACGTTAATTACAAAAGGAAAACAACTTAAAAATATCTTTATAAAAGAGAAAAAGAAAATACATACATACACGCAAAAACACACAATTCAGTACTAAAGTAAAGGTGAAATAAAATGTTCTTGGGTAAAACAAGTTTAGAACACAGTTTAAGTAGAAAAGTCTTAGTTTGCCGACAACTAATTGTAGGCAGTCTATTTTCTTGATCATTCAAATATATCGTCGTTAAACAAGCAACACCAATTTTTTGAAATTTCAAAGTGGAAGAAAATACTCAGTTTTTCGCAACCAATAACGGATATATCTGAATTTTTTTAACATCTGATGTGAACATAAGACCGAAAGTTCCTACAAGATGTGAAAAAATTCCAGAAATTTTTTTATTGGTTGTGAAGAATTGAATATTTCCTTCCTCTGAAATTTCCAAAAATTGAGATAGGTGGTGTTACTTGTTAAGCGACGATACGCGCACTCTTAGAGTTTGGCAGCTCTGATTCGTCTGATTATGCGTTGAATTATGCCTCTAGCACGAGTTCTTCAGTCAGAAAAATCGCTTACACTAAAAACTTTCAGTCTGTGTCAGAAATGATACATATTCAATTTCTTTCTTTTCAGAAAGTGTTTTTTTCCTAAGTAAAAGAAGAAATTCCCTAATTTCAAGTGAAGAATTTTCCATATAACTATTTCTTAAATTTTTTCGTGATATTAGATTATTCAAGTTGTCCTATTCAAGAATTTTCGATCTGCCTAATGAAATTTCTTAAAACTATGAAAAACATTACTTCCCCATCCAAATATGCAGTTTATATCTCTGAATTTTATTCTGTACCGCTCACAAAAATTAGAGGAAATTTCAAAATGAATATGAAGCGATAAATAAAGAATCATTCGATTTCTGTTTTTTTATTAAAGACGAACATCAGAAAAGCAAATTACAAGATGTAACCTTCACGTTCTTGTTTAATAAAGAAAAATTAAATTCACAACTTCAGATCTATTTTTGATTAAAGAAGAGCATCAGAAAAGCAAACTACAAGATGTAACTTTCACGTTCTTGTTTAATAAAGAAAAATTAAATTCACAATTTCAGATCTATTTTTGATTAAAGAAGATCATCAGAAAAGCAAACTACAAGATGTAACCTTCATGTTCTTGTTTAATAAAGAAAAATTAAATTCACAACTTCATATCTATTTTTGCAACACAGCAAAGCACCGTTTATACGTCTTTCTAAGGATTGGCGTATAACGAGGTATAAATGAAAAGACTACTAATGTAAATTCATTTAAAAGTAATAGTTTTAAAGTTTTTTTTAATATAGCACTGAATATAACTACAAAGCATGGAAACAATAATTAAATTTTAAAATTAACATTTATCATAAAAGTGAGACAAATAATGCCTCTATTACATATCTTGAGTGCTAGAGCTTGAAAACAATCAACTAGAAAAAGTAGAATGAATTTTTAAAAAATAATCAATTTAACTTAAACTTTAAACATAAACAACAAAATAACAAAATTTAAACAATAAAATTTATATAATGTTTAAGTAGCGCGCAATTGCAGCTGCATACGAAAAACAAATAACAATGGAAATCAATATCATTCAAAGAAAGCCAAAAAGCTAAGATAAACTCAGAGGCAATCGAATTAAACAAGCAAGGAATCCATTCCAGTCCATTTTATCAAGGGCTAAGGACTTGATTCGAAATGGATTCAAAATATTTGGGAAATTTTTCTGTAAGAAGCTTGCATCACGCCAAATATAGCTTCTCTTAGCCCGAAATTTCCCGACAAAAGACAAAGGAGATCTGTGCATCTAAAAGCCTATTATTTTAAAAGAAAAAGGAAAACCAAACACAAACATAAGAACGCTAATAAGATTGATTTAAAACTATTAGCCATCTGGCTGTTAATAATAACAGTCATCATAAAAATAAACTTACCCCATGCCCAGAATATAGAAAGGATGTTATCCCCTCCCCCTGCTTTCTATAAAAAAAATAAGGACGGAGAAATAATAACTGAGGCAGAAAATTTGCGAATTTTAGAAAGGGGAAAAGCAACGGGTAATCGAAGCTAAGCTATACTGTATCATTACTGTGGTTATGAATGAATGGGAACTGTGATGAAACGACGTATAAATGAAGAACATATAAGCGGTGCTTTACTGTATCCCATAATTCCTGTGAGCGGTATATTCTTTATCAAATAAATCAGAAGCAGGAAAAATCGTTTGCTTTTGTTGGATAAATAATGGAAGAATGAGAAAAAGCTGAATTGTTAATTAAGCATAACTTGCCAACAATGCAGTTTAGATAAGTTTTAAAAAAATCATAAAACATGTCACGTGATTTTTGTTTTTAACAGTTCAACATAGAGTCTTCATCTGCATTGAATAACTTAGAAGATATCGAATGCTTTATACTGAAAGAAATCAAGGCAAAATATAGAATTTCTTTAAAAAGCAAATCTTGTCGTTTCTAATTTTTATGAAATCTAGTAAAACTCGTATTATCTTCTTATCTCGTATTCTTATTCCACGTCTTAAACTCGTATTTCAGATGTAATTTTAAAGAGTATAGTATTAGATTTTGCAGTTGACTGCTCTTCTCAATTGTTTTTATATTTTTGAAATATCTTCGTCTCAGGCTTTTGTTAACCTTCCGTCGGGATCATCTATTCTGTGAGAAGAAGCAGACATATTTTTTTGAGCCTAAGTGGGGGGTTTACCGAAAACCTCTAGTAGCTTCCTGGCTCCCTACCACTCACAATAGGGTGTCGTGGTTTTTTCTCTAGCGCTTTTTTGATGTGTGTGAGGGGCACGTTAATCTGTTAGATAAGTTGCGCCCGATTAAATTTTTATTTTTGGTTTCCCAAATTTTTCTCAATATTTCTTTTTATATATCTGCAAACGTCCGTACACCTGTATCCCAACCCCTAATTCAATGATATTGATCGTTATTTCGAATATATTGTTTCAAAAATGTCGAATTATTTCAGACTCTCAATGACAATAGTTGTCATTGCTAAGGGATCTTACGGGAAAACAAACTTCAACTCCCTCCCGAATTCCTGGACATTTTGTTAGTTGAAATTGC
Organism: Araneus ventricosus; assembly: GCA_013235015.1. Taxonomy (NCBI): domain Eukaryota; kingdom Metazoa; phylum Arthropoda; class Arachnida; order Araneae; family Araneidae; genus Araneus; species Araneus ventricosus. Next base: position 392,465 of record BGPR01000543.1, read on the forward strand.
AAGGATATACAAAAAAAGTTATTTAAAAAGGCAAATATAGCTTTGTATGACCGTATAGCTCAGTTTGATTAGCTTTTCCTTAAGCCTAAGCAAAAATTTAATTTTTAATCTCACAGATGAGTGTTAGCATTTGTATTGCGCCCGACCAAAGGTTAAGATAAGACACAAACTCAAGGACTCATTATACAATTTTTATCCAATCGTATGGCTTAAGATTTTGATAAAGTGGAATTTCGACTTCTCACGGATTACTCTGTCAATAGATATGATAAAGACCGTGTCATACACTAAAGTCCAAGAGACAATACTTTTATTTATACAAGTTGATTAAAGTCTGTATTGCTTAGATTCTTGAAACCATTAATCTTATTTGTACATTTTCCCTGCTAAACGTAAAACTTGCTCATGGACTGAAACAGATGTGAATATTTTTAACAGTTTTAAAGTAACGCTATTGAACTATTTTCAACGTTCTGGCATAAAGCACAAAACGTGTATTCCAATGGGTAAAGAATATTCTCGCAATTAAAAAGCAGGAAAACTGCAGGATAATTTGCATACATTCACAACCAATGTGGTAATTCAGAATAGATAGTTATACCCGAAGAGTACAGAAAGTTATCGCAGATAAAAAGCAGGAAATAGACAAGATAGTTTGAGTGTGTTTACAAAGTCAATGGACAGCATTAGGATAAGCAGTAAAAGATATATAACTTACACTGTGTGCTCAAGTGTTGTAGCTATAATACAGAGTTGAAATTTTTTATTAAGGAAACTGCTCAAAGGTGCTCGTTAAAATTTCCATGATTGAATAATACACATAAAATGAAAATGTTAAGTCTTTCCCCACTCAAGTGGTTGTAATAGGTTAAGGAATAGTTGTAAATATAAATCTTATAGGTATGGTTTAGTTAATATTGGTAACTAGAAGATTTGTGTCCGTCTAAGACGGACTTTTAGCTCGCCAACAATATCTCAGATCTGATTGTCATAGACTTACTAACGAAAGTTGTAGTAGAACATCTTATGCACATTGGCAGAGTGCTTAAGCAATTAAAAAAGTATGAAGAACAGTAATTATGAATCAATTGACACTAACTTTCTTTTTGCAAAATACATAAATATTCAATTCCAAAATTAAGTACGAAACTTCTATTTGATATTAACGGAGTTCCACGTCGATGAATCAACATAAAATAAAAAAAGAAAAGAAACTGCAAGACTCAGCTTTAAAAAACCCTGTCATAACTCCTATTTGATACTAAATCATCACAGAATCAAAATAGTACCCCGTGTGTAATGTATGCAAATTTGTAGACAGACCGTCTGAATCTCTTTGGCACGTAGCCAAATTCCTGATCGTTACCGATTTTTCAGTGTAATTCTATTATAGATGCTGCCATCTCACTGTTCAAAGAAAGGCTTGTATTAGAAAATTTTTAAACGTCGACGGTGAACCTATTATGAAACTTTGCATCTGAGGGACACTGCAAAACTTTTCAGAATGAGAAGGATGTACTTAGATCATTCCTGTCTATTAGGAAGCTGCTGATCATCATTTAACAGAGAAATTATACTTTTTCTTTCAGGAAAGTCAGTTATTAACATGGATTTTATTTTATTATATGGAATTGTTTTTTATTATCGTATATAATTGGTTTATCCTTATCTATTTTTTGAAAATTTTATGTGGTGTTAAAAGCGATTTGAAATTTTGTCAATAAATTAAAGCTACAATATATTGAAATAAATGCTGTAATAAAAAACCATGTGTTTAAAATTATAATTTAGATTGATGAATGAAAATTGTCCCTGTTAACTTAATTACTACCTCAAGCACAGTTCTACTTCTTTTAAAGAATTCTGGGTTATTCGGAATGAATCACCCGATTTCAAAATTCTATATTTTTAAAAATAATTGACATAGAATATAAGAAAGGCATGAATGCAAAAAAATCGAACTCCAGATTTTGACGAATTTCCACGTTTTAGACATTCCCGAATCCGAAAAAGACAATTTTGGAATTATGTCTGTCTGTCTGTGAACACGATAACCAAAACGGTTTGAGGTAGAGGGATGAAATTTGGTATATGGTCTTTACACAATATTGGTCTTAACATTGATTATCTGTTTAGCCTTATTGTTTTCTACTAAATAAAATTCGTAGTATAACTTTAATTTTGTGAGATCGCGGCCTGCTTGCATTAGTGGGTTCAAAATCATGATAAAGACAACCATCTGTAATCATCTGCATCAACCATAGAGGTGCCAACTAATAGATGATAGCCTAGAGTACCTAGACAGTATACCACGTCTTGCGAATGGCTGTACATAAACCAGCAGGAGTGACATCCCCGAAACTTTCTCGCATACGAATAACACGCCGTGATTACCAATAAGGCTGGGTTTAAGATAAAGAAAACGAAATTTACAGTTTGAAAGCCTTTTTTTTAACCGATTGACACAAAAATTGGGCACAAATCTACTATTAAGGTAAGAAGGTCACATACCAAAGTAATTTTTTAAAGAAGTTATGGCGTTCAAAAGTACGATTATACAGACCGACAGACGGTCAACCCTTTGACGGATCCGGCCCAAAATTTTATAAGGACCTACATTTCTGATGAAAAAACTGCGTACCAAAATTTATCCATCTAGCTATTTCAGTTTTTGAGTTATAGAGTTCACATGAATGCGGACAGACAGAGAGACAGAAGACTTCCCTTAGACGTATTTTGTCCAAAATTTGAAAGAAACCTACAAATGATATGTCAAGATTACATACCAAATTTCATCCCCGTAGCTCTAATAGTTTTCGAGTTATCGTGTTCACAGACACACAGACAGACATAATTCCAAAATTGTGTTTTTCGGACTCAGGGAGATCTAAAACGTGGAGATTCGTCAAAATATTGAGTTCGAATTTTTTGACGACTACAATGTTTAGTACTTTACTCTTTGTATACTTCGTATACGAGACAGTAAAAAGCAAGGCAAGCTATAAAAAAGCTTAGAACAGCCTAACTTCGATTACTCATAAATACTTATGCAGAATTATCTTAAAAGATAGTGCGTTAAAGCCACTGGAAGGTTCAGTTACTTGTTAAGTCACTCAAATATTGTTCAGTCCCTAAATTTTAACGAAGGACATACTTTCCATAAAGACAGTTTTAATTTAGTATCTAATAAAAGCACTTCCTCTCAATATTTTTTGACTCTTAGAATTTCAGAAAGCAACTAGTATATGCGGTGGCGTTAATACGTAAGTACCGTATATGCCTACAATCTACCATCTTCAAGAAACTCTAATTTGTTTGTTATATTGTAATCAGTTATCTGCTTTATTACATTTATAGACTCAAAAAATCATCATGCGAAAATGATTCCTGCTTATCCCTTGGATTATATTTGTAGATGTGAAAGAAAGACGAAGAAAGATTTAAAGAAGAGGACGATGAAAAGAAGAAAGAGATGATGGGTCAGAAAACATTATCTTTTATTTAATAATTAATTTATTGTATAAATGACTTAATAAATGAACCAGAGGGAGGGCTTTCTCATACGCGTCCGAATATGGGGTGGAAATGCGACAAGCGGCAGTAACACGCGCTATTCCCTAACACAGGTGGGGGAAATCGCGCGAAGCTGCCGCGCCTTTCTTTTGCGTCGTAGAATGGTGAAGAAACCGAATATGCAATTTGAACAACTTTTTTTCAACCAATTGAAACCAAAATTGGACACAGATCTACAATTAAAGTAATTAAGGTTAGAAGACCACATACCAAATTTCATTTATCTAAGTCATTGCGTTTAGGAGTTATCCTGTTCACAAGCATGCGATTATACAGAACGACAGTTAGTTATTCCTTTGAAGTATTTGGTGCAAAATTTGATACGAACCTATATCCCTGATGATAAAACTGTGTACCAAATTTATCTATCTAGTTATTTAACTTTTTGAGTTATTGTGTTCACATGATAACTGTTGACATGATACAGACTGACTTCCGGTACACGGATTTAGTCCAAAATTTCATAGAAATCTACCAATATTGTGTCAAGACCATATACCAAATTTCAGCCCTCTAGCTCAAACCGTTTTGGGGTCATCGTGTTCACAGACAGACAGATATAATGCAATAATTGTGTCTTTCGGACTCAGGGAGGTATAAAACGTGGAGATTCATCAAAATCTCGAGTTTGAATTTTTTTGACGATTACAATACACTTTCTCTTCGTATACGAGAAAGTAGAAAAGAACCGATAATAAAGGCTCATTCATTGAGTCATAAATCAAGACCTCGCCAAAGCAGAATAACGCCAATATTTCAGACTGGCGGCAACTGGGATTCCGTTTAAGAAAAGGGACCGACTTCTGAATCATCCTGTATATCACAGATAGAATACTTTTTGTTATTTAACTTGCAAAAAAATATTTTTGGCACAGTATTTCTATGAGAATTCAGTGCCATTAAACTGTATCGAACCAAACCAACCGGAAAATTCTGGTGCTGATATTAGTTACGCATTTCCCTACTCATTTAAAAGACTTTCATATTATGGATGAAATCGTTTCTAGAGTTGTGCAGTGAAACAAAATTACCTGCTATTTCTCGATGAATTCGTTTCCTCAAATGTTCTTTCTCGATATTCGACTTAGGCGACATCAAGAAACATCGGTAACGATTCGTAGAATTGACTCGAATATCAGGGATGAAAGTCTCACCAGGTACTTCTTGGCGGAGTTTGTTCCTTTCTTCACTTCCGAGTTTCGAACCTTCCCACAAGATCTGTTGCTCTTTGCTGTTCTGGACACTTTTTCCCATCGGTACACACATAATTTTGGCTTTAACTGTTGATCCAGATCTGTCATTGAGGCTTATTTCTAGACGCAGTCCAGAGGAAAGGTGTGAAAACAGCATAAAACATAACAATATTGTTGCTGAAAATTGCATTTGGACATAAGGAGATAAATGAAAGGATATTCCGAATGCTATTGGATGCAGGATTAAGAAAAACTACGGGGAGATTTGTGACAGTTGCATGAGGGAAGGTATTTTGCCTTTTTATAATGAAGAAACTTCATTCTTGTGAATATACTTTGTTGAGGCAAAACAAGAATGTCATATGTAAAACTAAGATTGAAATAATATTATTGGATTCATTGTTTGTCTTTAAAAATAGACGAATCTTTTATCGATTGTTTAAAAAATAAGAACCCTTTTAATTCCACAATAAACCAGCGGGAATGTTCTCCCCTGGAATTTCTCGTATTCTTCCACAATATTGCGGTTTTTGCGTTTAACTTCGTCATACAGTAAAGAGAACCAAGTATAAATTTTGGACCTCTTGCCGCTCACAGATTGAACACAAATCTACAATTTTTGTGTGAAGACCGCATTCCAAATTTCATTTATGTAATTTGTTATGTTTTTAAGGCATCGCGTCCACCTATGAGGTGTATTTTTTTACAACCTTCGATCGCCCTTCTAAGTGATTAGCCGTAGGAGGCCAATCTGAATCTGCGCTACTCAGCAGCTTTCCAACCGTAGCGTATGTCGAGTCTAAAGCTGGACATTCATGGTGAGACAGCTCCAAGCCATTTGGAGCGCTTCGTTCCAGACCGTTCCAGTTTCCAGCCCATCCATTTAGACGTGTTGTTTACGGAGGCTCTAAACCGCATTACCGGTCAATGCGACCCCCGCCTCCTCCTCCCGCCTTCCGCACTCCCCTTCCCCTATGGTCTACAATTTGTGAAAGAGCCTCGCTCCCCTTCCCCATGGTCGAATTTCAGTTTTATGACTCAACGCTCCAAATGGAAAACAAACGAAGTCGGATTTCCAAACTTTTACCCGGACTAGGCCGATTATCATCGGATTTTTGCATTGACGAAAGGTTTTGGAGCGAAGCGCTCCAAATGGTTTGGAGCAGTCCCTTTGGGAATGTTTAGTTTAACACATCAGTTGGAACTGGGCTGAAGGGCCCTTAACATGGCCAGTATTATTGATTCTCCAACCAAGTGCGAGTTGTGCAGCGTCATTCGTTTCCTACAGGCAGAAGTCAATAGCGCAGCAGAAATTCATCTCAGAATGTGACGTTTCCACTGATCGAACTTAATGAGCGATGGTGTCGTGCGAGAATGGTGTAGGAAATTTAAAGATTTCCGAACTGATGTTCATGATGAATGAGCACGAGGACGCAACTTTGTCACTTGTGAAGATCTTGTTCAGTGAGTTGACTAAGTGCTGCAAGAGAGTTGGAGGTCTACCATTAGTGAATTTCTGTGGATTTTCTGGATATTTGAAGGTTATCTCTGTACATGATCGTAACGAAAACCTCGTGTACTTTGAGTTCTCATAATGCATGACCCTATACTGCTGCAGTAGCACAACAGCTTCTTGCACAGATTTTAAGAGAAGTATTCGATCACCTGCATACTGTCCAGACCTTGCGCCGAGTGACTTTCATCCTTTTCTTCTAGAGGTGAAAACAGGTCTGGAAGGACAGCGCTTCCGCAACAATGAAAAGTTTCAAGACTCCGCTATTTTAACACGTTGGCGGCAACCTTCTATAAAGAGGGCATTAGAAAACTCGTCCGCGGTATGACAAGTCAATCTCCCCAGTGACTACGCCGAAAAGTAACTTTGGCTTCTAGTAATAAAAATATTTTGTTATTAAACACTTGTCTATATTGCAGAAAAAAGCCCCTTGTGTATACGAATAGAGAGACCTACAGACAATAAACCAATACAAGTCTGGTAATAAAACCACACCCCACATTTCATCCGTTTAGCACACAGCATTTTAGAAATATCATATCCACATGCAAACAGACGGACAGACATCGAGACTTCTCGCGGACGGATTTCGTCCAAAATTGGATAGAAATCTACAATTTTTGTATAAAGAACACATAGAGAAGGTTACCGAATTTGCACCACCTGAACATTTTTAAATGTGCAGTAATAGAGAAGTAATTTTAATAAAAAAAGTAGTAGAATTTTTTTTGTCGTTTATATATCTTCAAAGAAATGTAATTGACTTTTTAAGAAATAAATTTAAAATAGAAGAGAAATAGCATAAAAAATTAAATCATCTGTCCAAGTAAGGAAACTCATTTCCTAGATTGGACTACCAATATCTTTTAGCACAGTTAAACCAAAAGTATTGTTTGATTCTCAAATTCACAACACCACTCAATGTATGAACCCAAGTATGACATTTCATACACTGTACAGGGTGTCCGAGAATTGTTGGACACATTTCAAAAATTAATTTTAAAAAAACTAATAATGTTACAACTACGGTTTTTTTAAATGATAGAGGAAATAAAAAAAGTTTTTTTATTCAGATAGGTGGCGTTCTAAAATTGCTGCAGAGAGATTTCCATTCGCAATGGCTACCAATCAGCAGAAGCCGATGCGCGTTTTCTTATTTCCTATTTAATGTTTTTCTTGAATATCTCGAAAACTATTCAGTTTTCTATTCAGAATTGATTTAACAAATTAAAGAGCATAAAATTCCCTACAAAAAATGCTTTTCTTTTTCTTCTAGCTTTAATATTTTCGCAGATAATGGCTCTCAAAAATTGGAGATTTTCAGTAATTTACCACAACCTATACCACCGTAACGCGCGTTACCTATCTGAAAAAAACTCTTTAAAATGTGCTCTCATTTAAAAAACCATAGTTGTAACATTTTTAGTTTTTTTTATTAATTATTGAAATGTGTCCAACAATTCTCGTACACCCTGTATTATTTCTTCTATTTCCTTTGTTGCCTCACTCATGATAGGTAGCTTTAGTTTTTGTTCTTTTTGAACCAAAATTTGATGTCTTTAATGTCCTTTTATTGTTTTGGTTTTTTTTGCTTTGGCTTGTTCCACTTGCAATTTATGAGGACTAATAATGATTTTAACAGCTTTCTTGACTGTTCCTCTGGTTCAAGATAATAGTCACATCGATTTAAACAGTCCAATTTAGACAACTTTTTGTGGTCCAATCTGAGCAACTTTTGGACAACAACAACAAAAAATCCCCTTAATATTATTATAGTAACTTGTAGCCAAAGAAATTCCTCTCTGATAATATAATAACATACTTTGATGCTTACTTTATTATTCTACTACTATTAGTCTTTTGTTAAAATATTTAATCGATCATATCTAAATGTAAACATTTGTTATCTAACTGCAACCACGTAGCTCTTTCTTTAAAAAATGATCCCACAAACCATATTTATATCGTTGCAATACAAGTTGCTTACTTTACTTTTCAGCAACGGATTCCGAGACAACCACTTTTGGACGATTTTACACCGCAGAGGGGTGTCAGGAAATGAGTCATATGAGCGCATTTTCGGAGTTCTTTGTTAGATCACGTTCAGTAAAATGCAAGCATCACCCTTCCATTCTTCACTTTCCCCCTATTTTGATGAAAACAACTCCGTCCGGCGCATGAGCAAAAGCACGGAGGGTTTCCGAATCCGTTGTTAAAAAATACAGTCCAAATATGTAATAGAATTGAAGCTACGTTACTGGTCCAATATGGCAACGCGACGGTCCAAATTCGGCAACTCCCCCTTTTTAAATTCCTATTATCTAGGTTCATTATCTTGTTTCATTTTTGAGTATCGTGTTCATAGAAAGACAGACATAACTCAAAAATGTTTTTTTCGGATTCATGGAGGTCTAAAACGTAGAGATTTACCAAATATCAACGTGGAATCGTTTGAAAATTGCAATATTTTCTCTTCCTACGTTTTGCGTTCGAAAAATTAAAAAGGAAGTAAGTTTTCTTCGTAGCATGTAGTACTCATTTTTTCAACTCTTTGTACTAATTTTTCTAAAGCAATTTTTAGAACAATTTAAATAAGCGTATGCAATTCATTTTATTTATAATTTATTCTATTTGTTGAAAGTTTAAGTTACGAAACGCAAGTCTACGAAATAAATATTCAAAATGTCTTTTTAAAAAAAACTTTTTTTAGGAAAAATGTAATAAAAATCGGTAGGAAATTATTTTTTAAACCTTTTTGTACATAAATATTCAAGATTTTTAAAATATAGTAAAATATCAAAAATAAAAATCACTTTCTAATTCCTTGCATCATCTCAAGATGACGACATTTTGAATTCAAAATCTGGCTAACTAGTGGTATATACCTATTGAAAACTGTTAAGGAGTTTGTTAATACCTATTGACTTCCTAGATAAAGCAAAAAAGAAACAATGGAATACATCCGGTTTATAACCCCCCAGAAGTAAGATGTAACTTTCATATAAAAAGGAGGCTGGGCGCTGACGGGTTAAATTATTCAATTTTAGTACTCTCTTTAGATATACAGAAGGATTCAAGGAGAGTATAACCCTCATCGATATGCAAAAATGATATTTAAAATATGCAGTGATTCTGTTAGAAAGAATTACCTAGAAGATAAATACTTATATCGAGAGAGATTACTTAAACGGCTTTGCTTATTAATTCGACAAAAAATGTAATCGAATAAAAAAAAGAAGTAAAAACTCATTACGGCGTTGCTAAAGAATACGAAAAATTACAAAGCATCTTCGTTCCTCAGGTTTTAACAATATAAGAAAAACATGCGATTAAAAATTTGTTCAAAAAATAAAAATGATTTAAATCTCGTAACAGCAATGAAATGTATTGTTGCAAATTATGCATAAAAATACTTTTTAAAAAACTAGCAAAACTTTTTAAAAATGACTGGAGGCTGTCTTTTTCAAACAGCCGCTGACGTTAAAGGCGTAGGATTACTTTACTCGCGTGACTCTTTCGTTTCTCGGTTTCTCTTTGTTACTCGCGATACTCTTCCTTCTCGAAGTTACTCGTGATTCTCTTTTGCTTCTCGAAGTTACTCTCAATTCTCTTTTGTTTCTCTGGAATACTACTGTTTGGAAAATTGGCGAAATAAAATGAAACTAAGGTTACAATTAAAATTGTTTTATTTCTTAATAAAATATATTACAATGTCAAGTCTTTTGTTTTGAATTCTTCAATCGTGCGTGGATATGTTACAATTCTGTGTAGGATCGGTCGATGAAAAGTAACATATTAGGAGGACTAATATATTACATTTACAATGTAACATATTAGTGACTATTAATTATGAGATTAACTATTATTATAAACTATAATTTGAGTTACTATTCATTATTTTGTTACATAACAATATGCTACAACATTCTCTATATGACCAGAGTGTCAGCCAATTGTGCGCGCGCACCTCATGTATGTGACGTCACCAATTCATGCATATTTTTGCCCAACTTTGCGTCTCAGTAGTCGCTGAACTACAATTTCGATTTTTAATTTTTTGTAACTTCCGTTGTTACCCTTTATCTCTAAAATAAGACATTATTTATGCTTTTAACATATGTAGTTACCGAGATATAGAGGATCGTGTCTCCAATTCATGCGTATTTTTGCCCAACTTTGCGACTCAATAATCACTGAACTACAATTCCGATTTTTAATTTTTTTGTAACTTCTGTTGCTACCCCTTATCTCTAAAATAAAACATTATTTATGTTTTTAACATATGTAGTTACCGAGATATAGAGGATCATGTCTCCAATTCGTGCGTATTTTTACCCAACTTTGCGACTCAATAGTCACTGAACTACAATTCCGATTTTCAAATTTTTTTGTAACTTCTGTTGTTACCCTTTATCTCTAAAATAAGACATTAGTTTTGTTTTTAACATATGTAGTTACCGAGATATAGAGGATCTTCCATACAACGTTTTCTATGACGTTTTGGCGTGCGAATCAAATTCCTTCCTGAGACCCCAATGAGAGGAACATAGTCCTACGTTAAAACATTGCACGGCAACTAATATGGCATCATTCAAAAGATAATTTTTTAAATTTTAAAGCGGTACAAAAATTGTAACACAGGAGGACAATAACTCGACGCACGCCATTTACCGGCAACCACCGAACCATTCAGAGACTGGGAAGTCTTTTTTTCTGCACGGACGTATTCCCCTATCCTTCCTCTGAAAATAATTTTATTTTTTGTTCAATGTTAATTTGTATTGTTTGAAACTACCTCGTTAGTTTAGTAAAGAATGTACATTTAATTATTGTTCTCCCTTCTTATAACTAATGAGATGTTACTAATGGGATGACACTTTATGAAAATATTCTCGTGTGTTACGTTTTCGGAAGCTATCGCTGAAAAACACAAATATTTTGCTTGATTTTAATTACTTCAAAATTTAACTATAATTTCAAAAATTCGGTCCTATGTGCACATTCGCAACGTCCCAAGTATATGTGTGCTACCTTTGGTAATTTTAGGTCAAATGGTTTACCCTGCATCAAGAGACAGACAAGTAGGCAAGCACACACTCATACACATTCACATTCCCCTTCATTATTAATAGAGATTTGATTCTAAAAGATGTCGTATGAGTTATACTAGAGATAAAATCAGCCTACACTGAATTTAAAGGAAAACGTAATATAGTATGTATTTACAGTAGCTTGCTAATAAAAAAGAAATTAGTGATGAATAATTGTACTGCATGAGACACTTATTTTCTGTGTTTTTCATTTTGAACTATAACTCAATGATGTGGACACAAAGAATCAAATCCAAAAGTATCAACTGTTTATTTATTTACTATTTAGGCAAGCTAATACATTAATTAAGTGATATTTATATTTATTAAATTTTTTCTGATAGAAATATTTATGCAGCAGATGGTTCGTAAAAATTAAACAGAAATGCAACGGCAATGCTCCTGAGATATTAGGGCAGCAGAATTCTTGTAATACTTTCTTGTAATTTAGCAATGAAAATGATTTTGATTCAAGATTTTCGCAGTGAATCCATAATGTAAAAGAGAACAATTTTAGCTTGATAAAACAAGAAATATTGAGAAATCATATTATTTTTTTTCCAGAGAGCGAAGTATACATCAGCAAACAACTTTCAGGATAACCTTTGATAACATATCATAGGATTGTGTCGACGAATCGGTAGAATAATTATTCAAACCACTAAATTAAGAAAGTTCATAGATTAGGCGATGCTTCAAAGTATGGATTACGGCATCCTAGCTGATGAAGCCAGACAACTTCAACATGGCAAGGAGATGATGCCGGAGGGTCACCCTGGTGTATGGAACACGTGGTGCGCTCTGTAAGAGATCTACCTTGCTTTGAAGAAATGAACTGCGGGATTGTAGAATACGTATTCTTTTCAAGCACTTTGTCTTCTTTTTCTTTCTCCGGTTCAATTGTTATGCGGATTTCATTCGGTTTCTCATTAGGTTTTGTGGGAAGAGTTTTTTGACTTTTATTCAGCCACTTTTTTGAAATGCTGTTAGCAGCAGAGGAAGAAGAATCTGCAAGAATCGGAGTTTGATATTGATGAATACTTCGAAGAGAAAAAACACGATAGGAAAAGGATTTTGATATGGATAATACTAAACGATAGGATTTCATAGAACAAATATCAAATTTTAAAAAGTAGAAAACGTATTCTAAGGAGTAAAATTATTTCTTTTATTAGCTTTGCATGTGGTTTTAGATTAAGTTACTTTTGCACCTTGATGGGTTATAATAACTTAAGAATTTTGTTTATTCATATAATTACTAATTAATCGCTCGAAGATTTCTTGTTTATCTACAAAATTGCATTGTTATTTTTATCGTTATTCTAAAAAAATGTATTCTGTAACTTTTTATTACTCCCAAATTTAACTAATCTTACCATGTGTGAAAAAATAGAAAAGTTCTTCAAAATTTTACAAAAGTTTCGTTTCATGTTCCAAATGTTTCTGCAGCTGTGTACGTGGGTTATTAAAATATTTTGAGTTTAGATAGAAAATACTTTTGACTGTAAAGAATACTACAATGTTTTATTCACTGAAACCACTGTCTTAAAAATGCCATGCTGTTCCTGAAACCGTGTATTGAACCCGTTCTCCAAGCATCATTACGACTCTTTGAAAAGGCATTAAATAATACCGATCAATCTTTGCAGACAAAGAAAAAATGGAAAAGAATACATCCGATGTTACAAGGTGGTTAAGCCACGAATGTCACTTGTAATTCTTTAAGAGACTGTTTTTATTTCAGACGTACAAAACAGTACAAATAGATGGCAGTTTATTAAACAGCTAGATTGAAGCTTAATGAAGCTTTATGCAAGTTGCTTGAGTTTCTGGTCTAGCACAAAAACAGAGGGAGTGTTCTCTCCTTAATTCTCTTGTATATTTCCAAATGCGGTTTTTTTAAACCTCCGTTTATACAGGGTGTCCACACTTATCGTGATCCAATAGCTAATTTCTAAACCTTTAGAGATAGACATATAGTTCCATTTGGAAAAATGCTTTAAATAAAAGGAAGAATTATAATATAGGTTTTTTGAGTGAATAAATATATTCCTGAAAAAGTTACGAAATCTAACTTTTTATACAATCCTCAAGTCCTATCAATCATATTTAGTAAAATATTCTTGACATTCTAACATTTTAAACAAAAAAAGTCCCACTCTTCTGCGACTAAAACTGACCGAGTTATGGAGCTTTGAATATCGCTGACTTAGATCGCTTTACACCATTTCAGTAGCCGTCTTGAAGACAAACCACCAATCAATGCGCAGCACTTGCTCGAAGAGGCCGCTGATTGGTTAAAAATCATGAAATTCAAAGTTCCATAACTTACTCAGTTTTAGTTGGAGAAGAGTGGGAGTTTTTTTTTTTTTTTTTTTAAATGTTAGAGTGTCGAGAATATTCTACTAAAGATGACTGATAGGACCGGGGGCCCGCATTAAAAGTTAGAATTCGTAACTTTTTCAGAAATATATTTAGTGACTCATAAAACATATATTATAATTTTTTCCTTTATTCAAAGCATTTTTCCAATTGGAATTATACATCTATCTCTAACGGTTTAAAAATTAGCTATTGGATCACGATAAGTGTGGACATCATGTATAATGCAGAAAATCAAGTATGCATTTTTGGTCTCATCCCATTGACCAACTGGATCCAAAATTTGGCACGCAACTAAAACTATGTGTCAAAACTACACAGGGAAACTAGGGATACTTGACCCTACTTTTACTTTTTCTTATATTTCTCGAATATTTTAAATGCTAGCATCATAAAAAGACTTGTTTTTATAAGAATGAGAAATGTTCTTATGCTAAACTGATATCTCTGACCCTAGGGGTAGGAATACTTGACCCTACACTCAAAGAATATTTAAGTTCTTCTGATAATTTGTACTCACACGTAATTCAGATATTAGGTTAAAACTACTGAATTAAAAAAAGTTCTTTATTATCAAAAAATATTAATAAAATTAATATTAAAAATTAAATAATATGGTAATTATAAAACACAGTTGTTATTATGAAAATCTAGTTAATAAATTAAATTAGTTTAGTCATTAAATTAAATATAGTTATTAAATTAAATAAGTTCAAAATTTAATAAACAATTAAAATATTTATTTAATTAAATGATAAAAATTACAGCAATAGAACTCGAAATCTAGCAAAGTCATTAGCGCGTTGAAGAATTGCCGGTTTTGGAAAATTTAAAAATATAAAAACAGAATAGCATCAAAACGCAAAGGAAGAAAAAAAATGCTGTACAAACCAAGAAATTCAGAAGCTTAATAGATTTACTCGGTTCTTCTTATATTTAAATAAAAATAAAAGCAAAAGAATAGAAAAGTGAAAATTACGATGGCTTTCCACATTGGAATGAAAATCCCCTCCAACATATCATGTGACCAAAGGTCAAATAAAAATGCCACACACAAATTACCAATTATCTCACAATCTAAGAAAATCAGGTAGGGTCAAGTATCCGTAGTTTTCCCTACCAGATTCCAGATGCCATTCCACATACACAAGGGCATATTAAGAAAGACAGAGAGGCATTCCAAATTTTGATGCACATCTATAATTTTGGTATATAAAGATTTCATACTAAAATCCATCCATCTACAGAGCAGACAGACTTATAAATAATCAACCAGTTAGTGGATTTGATAAAAAATTTGATGCTGATCTATAATTCTGGTGATAAAACATTATGCCGAACTTCATCCATCTAGCGCAGAGGTTCACGACCTGTGGTACGCGTACCCCTGGGGAGTACGCGAAAGACCATTTGGGGTACACTAAATCAAAGTTGTTAATGGTGGAAACAAGAAAACACAAAGGATTAAAAAAGTTAGAGAATATTGTTTCTCTACAAGTGAATACTTTGCTATTTAATAACATACCGCTTGAATAGTTGACTATTGACAAGTATAATTTTCAGCTATCCTAATAAATTAATGCGGAATTAATGCAATACTGCTTTCATTTATTTTGGCGCGGTACTAATACTATGGTAAAAATGGAATAAAATGTAAAATCAAAAAATAAGTTCTGCAAATGTCATTAATTCAAGTCGTTTGACTCTCAAGCTAACCTAGGTCCTTAACATCATTAATAACAACTTCTTGGCATATACGGGTTGGAGATGGGGGGAGGATATGATAGTAGGGGTACGCGAAAATAAAAAGACTAATCAAAGGGTACGCGAGGGAAAAAACTTTGGGAAACCCTGATCTAGCGCCTTGAGTTATCATGTTCATATGTACGAGAATGGACAGATGCGCATTTCCCTTTGAGGGATTTCGTCCAAAATTTGATGCAGATCTACATTTTTGGTGTAATGCAGAACGTACCAAATTTTTTCGTCTAGCTTATTCAGTTTCTTCCTTTCAGGGGCACAAGCAATTTATTTTTTTTCGCGTGAAAACAATGTTAATGACTGTATAAATCCATAAGGGCAAAAATAGAATTGGTGCTGCCATCTATTGTCTTTATTAGATACTAAAAACACATTCTTTCTAATAAATCATCAAAAAGACTACCGCCTGGATAAGAAAAAAGTTCATGAGAAGGTGGTTTCGCCGAGAAACACCACCGCCCTTGAAAGGGTTAAAAGTTATCATGTTCACATACAAACAGGTACAGATAAATGTGTTTTCCGGACGCAGGGAGGTCTAAAACGAGTAGAGTCAACAAAATCTTGAAATCAAAATTTTGATGATTACAATACTTTCTGTTTGTATACTTCGTATACGAGAGTGTAAAAAGGAAAAAAGTGTATGCAACTCAAATAAGTTTAAATTTGCCATGTGTCTGAGAGATACCTTGCGATCTTGAAGGTCAAATTAGAATATGATACTCAAAAAAAGTATTGCTTTCTAGCGTATTGTTTCAATGGAAATGAATTATTCCGAATAAAAAACAATTACATAAACGATGGAGAAATTGAAAGTTCCTAATTTTTTTTAATGTGTATCTTAACTTTTTAAATCGTGCCCTCCCTCGTTCCAATGAATTTTAGAATTTAAGTAGTTAATACAAAATTTCCTTTCGCGCTATTTAAAAGTATTGACTGATTTTTGAAGGTAGTGTATTTATTTATTTATTTTTTTTTTGTCTTTACTCTTTCAAGTACGAAGTACAAAAGGAGAAAGTTTTAAAATCATCAAAACATTCGATCCCAAAATTTTGATAAATCTCTGCGTTTCAGATTGCCACGAGTCCGAAAAAGGCATTTTTGGAATTATATCTGTCGATCTATTTGTAAGCACGATAACTTAACCTCAACGAGCTATATGGCTTTTATACGAAAATAATAGATATCAATCAAATTGTGGACAAAATTCGTCAAATGGAAGTTCGTCTGTAAGTCCATCCTTGAGAATGTGAGAACGATATCTTGAAAACGCTACTGTCCTACCTCCACGAGAAAAACCCTAGACACCAGGCATGCCTGTGGCGGTCGTTATGAGAACGGGATATTACATTGCATTTTAAGGGTGAAGGAAAGGGCTTTATTTCATTTGGCGCAGATAGAACCGGCGCAAGTCTCATTTCGCTTTGTGCTTCTTTCGAAAACGGATTCCGCGCCTAACGAAATGCGCTTAGTTTGCAAATGTTGCGGTTGATTTTATACCCATTTCCCTCCTTTCTTCGACTCGTCCATTTGAGGCAACCCTGTTCAGGGTTTTTCTCCAGGCGTTAGGACAGTACAAGTCAGATACACAAATGTTAGTGTATATGTTTTACACCAAAATTGTAGATCAGAACCAAATTTTGAACCAAATAGGTCAAAGAGAAGAAGTATTGTTTCAAAAGGCATACTTGATTCTTTTCACTATACAATGAAGCTAAACACAAAATGCCTCATATGGTGGAAATAAACAAGAAAGTTAGGGAGAGGACAATCCTACTTTACCGAATTAACAATTAACCAAAGGGGAAATAATAAATGCTATATATTTAAATATAGCTTCTTTCTTTTTATTTCGGTTTCAATAATTGGTTTTTGGGAATTTTTCCCCCATTCTCTCAGCAACTCACACCCCTGTTGTTTTCGTACTCTACAATTTAACCCTTTCTTAGACCGTGGGAAGTATAAGTACTTGCCACCAAATTCATGGATTTTTAAATGCAATTTTTAAGGTTGGCTTAAGTTCTCGCCAAATTTATCGATGAAACAAAAACCTAGATGCTCCAATTTCTTATCTCAAGCCATAACGAAGTGTCTTGACTTGGTAATTAATTATTAATTAATTAAATTAATTAACAAAAAATCAATGCCATCCATTAAGCTAAATGAATTTATTTTCTTAAATTAACCTCACTTCCAAAGTTATTTTATTATACCACTACTAGAAAAAAATGGCCCTTGAAAGGGTTAACAGTCACTGGTGTAAACTAATATCTGCTCACCTGTGCTTGATCTTCGGTATCGGGCATTCAAAGATCCATCAGAGTAAACACGATCTTCACTAGACCGTTTGATGGAGTTAATGGGATTTTTAAAAGAACTGCTTTGGATTTTTCTAAATGTAGATATGGGGAAAGTTTGTTCTGCTTGTTGTGGGCGATTCTGATAGCTTGGATAGTACAATGAATTTTGTTTCGGCTTTCCATTCCCATTTTGAATCGGTTTTCTTCTGTAGTCAAACACAGAATTCTTCTTCGCAGTTAATGATTTTCTTGAAGAAATACCATTATCCAAAGCTTTTACATTCTGTATTGAAATCTCTTCTGGAGTGGAAGAATTTTCTGTTCCACTATTTGAAATCTCTTCTGGAGTGGAAGAATTTTCTGTTCCACTATTTGAAATCTCTTTTGGAGTGGAAGATTTTTCTGTTCCACTATTTGAAATCTCTTCTGGAGTGTCAGTTGTGGAACTTGAAGCTTCTTCAGGTAGACCCAACTTAGAATCATTAACCTGGTTTAAGTGCTCCAAATTATCAATCATTTTATTTTTTCCTCCGTTTTGAAATGTTTCTCTGTTACATTTCATATCACTAGCCTGATTAGAATTTTCGGAGCTATCATTTGTTTTATTTTCTGTTTTTCTTAAATCTGTTCGTTTAGAATCATTAAAATGATTTGCATTTCTACCGTCATCCATTATTTTACTGTCATCATTTATCACTAAGGATCTTGCATCATTCACCAGATTTAAACTTTCAGAATTCTGAGAAAATTTAAGGTCTTTCTCTACGTCAGAGTTTCCTATGCTATCCTTTTGTTCATGCACCGGATTAAGGTTTCCATTATCAAAAGAATGCCCCCGAATATTGCTAGAATCCTGAAGTTTATCCGATTTTTTAGAATCAAATAAATTACCATTTACTGAAACTGATTCAATTGCATAATTACCGCGTTTAACTTCGTTATTTTCCAAATTTGCTGGAACCTTGTTATTTTCAAAGAATTTTTTACTGTGGTTATAAGAGTTTTTAACATTTTGAAAGTCAGTTCTATTTTTCTCAAGTTCAGGTGAAGTCATTTTGATTTCAGAAGACTGTAATTCCGGCGATAGACTACCTCCAATTTCATTTGATTTTAAGCCACTTATCAGTGAAATCGTATCCTTTCGATGACGTTTTAATCCCTTATCTTCAGTATCAGAGCCATCAGTTTTAGTAGAACCTTGTTCAGTAAATATAGCTGATCCTTTAATATCCACATCGAATTTTAGTAACTTTCTTTTAGTTGGGGAGTCATTTATGTGATATCGGTCAAATGTGTTTTCATTATGATCTAGGAAGTGCTCATTTGTGATGTGTTTTGCCAAACATTTGCCATCAGGGGTGGTAGACTTCATTAGAAAGTCGCCGTCTTCAGACTAGAACAGTAAAAATACATATAATAAAAATTAATAAAATGATGTGGTTAGTTCTAAATTTTAACAAAATGATCCTGCCTCAGACATAAAAAGAAGACAATAACACTTTAGGAAAGGGAATCTCTGGAAAAGAAAATTACACAGTTTTAACATCGGTAATTCCGTTTATGATTAGCAAAACAATTGAGTTTCATCTTAATTTTAGTTGTGAAGCAACACTAGGGCTAGTTTGAGACGGAGCTCGTAATTTTGAACCGCAGTCAGATTATACATTTTTATTTCAAAATACTTTGGTATTTCACATTTATTGTATTAGATTTTCATTTATTTCATTAAAATGTATTTATTTGATATAATGATAAAAGATCCAATCATTATTCAAATTTCTTAAGTTTTATTTAGTTCATTCTTATTTCAATCGATATCTGCATAGCAACATATTTTGCAACTATTTTTATGTTAAAATTTACTTGTCAAACCTATAGTGATGGAAAATTCAATTTACTAACTGTTAGGAGAGGTAAAAAGCACAAAAATAAGTCAGAATCGTATTGGAATGTATGACCAAAAATACCACCCAGTTGAGCTAAAGGATACACGATGATGCAGAAATGACAAACCAGTAACGGGTGAAATCTCTTTATTTGGTAATACAGTAACCGCCGCTAATAAAATCACTGGATTATAAAATCAGCCGCTTTTTAAAATTAAATCTGCAAGAACAAAATCATTACAATATCAAAGCATGTTAAAACCATCCTTTAATAAAATCATTATCGCCGTTTTATAAAATCAAGCTTTTGGAGGGCATATGTTTAAAAAAATGAAAAAAATCATGCTTTTTCTTGTCTGAATAGTACTAGAATTTTCTTTCTTCTCAAATTTTGAAAGATGTAGACAATTCGAAATGCATGTGACATTGTTTCGTCCAAAACAATATCAAACTGCTACAAAAAGTGTGGACTAAAAGTGTAACTACATACTTTGCTAACCTCATAGAGGAAATAATCATCAATGAAGAAGAAGGAATGAATGGAACTTTTTTACGATATGTATCAATAGGTAATAATTTGCAAACATCGTGAGAGAAATGTGATTCTGAAATTGCAATAGACATCATAAATTCTAAAGTTATGTCAAACCAAGAAGTGGAGGAATCGGTCTCGGAAGATGAAGAAATCGCAGTGCCAAACTTGCCCTCTTCAATAGATGTCAGAAAAGCGCTTCATGTTTTACGATGCACTTTAGAGCAAAGAGGAGGTAATATTGAAAGATCCAAAAACTTTTATATAAACTTTCAAACGATATTGAATTTTTAATTTCAAATTCTTCTAATCAAACAACAATGCGCCAATACTTTAAGACCCTTCTGTAAATAAAAAAAATGTAGTTCAAGTTTAATTAAAATGTCAAATGTAAATTAAAACAGTTAAAATAAAATATAAATGTAGTAATTAATTTAGCTTTTAGTGTATTCTTAAAGTTTAACTTTGAAACCCTTTATTTTTTCTAAGTGTGGATATGCCGCTTTATAAAATCAAATGTCCTCAGAACGAATGTGATTTTAATAAGTGGCGGGCACTTTACTTTACATTTGGACAGTACTTACACACATCCAGTTTCACAACAACTGCTCGAAGTTCTTACTATTCACAGCTATACACGCTTCAAAGCAGTGGTGAATAAATTGGCAAATCCTTTCGAAAATATCTGCATTTCATGGACATTTGCACGAAGTCGGCCTGTCCGCCATCTAGAGCTGAAATCCAACTACAGAGCTGGCGAACAGCGCCCTCTAGCTCACCGTTGACGTTTATCATCATACTTTGCTTGTGATTTTGTTTTGCTTCTGTGTTTGTCTACCTCTCCCAACAGTTTGTACACTGCATTTTGAATCACCTTGTGTAAAAGGGTTAAAGTGCATTATACTACCTAGATCTGGACCAAAAGGTAGGAAAACCGCAGCTCTCGAACCTCATGTGGTTCTTCAGCTGCTGAGTAACATAGAAATGAGCAGTACAGAGAAAGATGTTTCAAGAACATCCCGCGGAAGTTTCTCCGGAGCCTTTCCAACATGCGTTGTTGCAATTTCATTGGCTGACGGCGCAGGATACGTCATAACCTTCAACTGAATGGCTTCGATTATTATTTTCGGCAGTGTTTTAACGTGTTTATTTGTCGCGCATATTTTGCTTGCTGTATAATAATCAATTTCACCTTGCAATTTTTTAATAATGTTTCGGATTAGCGTACTCTGTATTGTTTTTCTACAGTTAAAATGTCATTATCGCAAAGAAAAAGAAGCGGGGCAATCAATAATATGTATCTTTTGTTTTGATTTTATTTTCAAAACTTTTACGTATCATTGTGGGCGTTTCTTTCTTCTTTTTTTTCATTTTGTTGAAGTCCTGATTCCACGGGCAACGCCGTGCGCGTACTGCTAGTGGAATTTACGAGACGGAAGCAGTGATTTTGGAAGAAAGATCAGTAATAAATGTGCTAAAATTTCAAATTTGCAACGACTCAGTTGTCTGTAAAATTTAATTTTTTTTTAAATCTGCGATAAATATTTTATAAATCATAAAATGTGCAACTTACTGAAATTACTTTTTTTCTTCCAAAACAATAGCAACGAATCAAAAGGTAGGCTATGATAATCCTAAAATAATAAAACACTAATTAATGACAATGCATTATCATACTTGCAGCATAAGGAAAAAAAATAATAAAATTATTTGATGACAAAAATACTTATTTGTTTAGTAAGACAGTCTAATCAACTTTTAATATTTCGGATTTGATTTGGGCTAAATAGTGGTACAATATCTTTAATTAAATAAATTTAAAAAAAAAAATTTTGCAAATCCTTTTTTGCAAAAAATCTCAGCATGAGATGCGGAGATTTCCTAAATATATTATCTTTATAAAGTGTTTTTCTTTCGCAATGAAGACAACAATAACGGGTAAAAAATATATAGAATAAAATATTTCACTTTTTATTTCATCAATTATTACGAATCGATTACGATCGAAGTGCATTTTAATCATTAGTGCATTACGATAGAAATGCATTTATAGCGAGAAAGCATTAGTGACTTTAACTTATAATCTGATGAGGTAGCAATGAAGTAATAGATTTTAGCTATGACGTATGAGATTAGTAGTTGAAAATAACGATTGTAAAATATTAAAGAACACAATATAAAATTTATAGCTTGAAGACTATGCAAGAACATTGCCTGCGGTCTTCTGGCTTCAGAAAAAAAGTGATTAAGCTTTTATGTTGAGGATATTGCAGAAAATTTTCTGGGATATTTTTTCTCGTATATTATTGCTACCTGTTCGCTGTTTTTAACTTATTTTCACTGGTAACCACGGCCCATTCACTGACAATACTTAGTTATACCTGTTTTCTTTCCGCAAAGTTAGCATTTATTTCTTAAGTCTTTCTAATGTAGTTTTTTTTAATTCGGTAAAGGTATGAACCTGACACAGACCACAATTATCATCATGGTGTGCGTTTATTCGTAATATTTTAATCGGTTTCCATAATCTTCGATTACCTTGACCTTTGAATTTCAATCATAATATTTCTTAGTCGAGAAGTCAGAATCATAGCTGCAGACAACATGGTATCAAATTTGTTTATTTGATACCATGTTGTCTGCAGCTATGATTATGAAATCAGCTTCTGGCTTTTATTCAGTCAATACTGTCCCACCATTAGGCAAGAATACACACCGGTCAGATAATTATCAACGCCGGGTTACTAAGATTGATAATAACAAATGAGTAACAATTTTTGTTCCAATGGAGTTGATTCACGTAACGCCACAGTCACAAGACAAATGTAACTGCAGTTGATATCTAACATATAACTACACGTTGTCTTACGCTATGCTGAGACATCGCGTCCTGTCAATGGATTCCAAAATTACAGTGGCGTTGTGCATTTGAAGTGTATCACTCGATGGTGAAATAACTTCATGGTTGTACTATCCAGAAATCTCACGAGCAATACATCTGAATATGAGATGAAATCTATCTCGATGAGATCTAAGTATAAACACCACAATCAGCAAAATTTTAGCTGTCACATGCGCCTTCAAAGGCAACAAATTATTATCTCGCCAAATAGTGGGATTGTATTGACGAAGATGATGAATCAGAGATTAGATTTTGTCCTACCCCTTTCAAAGAACTGATAAGGTCATTCTCCTGAAATATATCAGGTCCAGAGAAACAAAGCAAACATTTTTCAGAGGCCAAATCAGATTTAATCAGAATTAAACGAATGATCAACGAAGGAAGCAATAAATTAGGAAGAAAAGAAACATCTGGTAAAAATTGTTATTTTTTTTTCTTTCGAACTCTTAATCTTATATAGAAAAATAAACTATTGTAATCGTTGTAAAATTCGTCTCCGAAGTGTGGATGAATATTCACATTTTAGACCCCCTAAGTACCCACCCAAAAAACCATACATTTTTGAAATTATATGTTTGTCTGTCTGTCCTTAAACGCGGTTACTTAAAAGAGGAACGAGCTAGAGGAATGAAATTAGATATGTGGTCTTTACATCAATAGTAGGTCTGTTTCAAATTTTGGATGAAATTTACCGCTGGGAAATATGTCTGTATAAACGTCCGTGTGCAAGTGAATTCAATAACTCAACCAGCGGGAGAAGTTTCCCCAAAACTTTCTCGTATCCGCTCTAACACGGGTGGTGAAAAAAATACCCCAAGCGCCACTCATGCCCTAACACAGGTGGGGAAAAACGCGCGCATTTGTCGCGCCTTTTTTGCATTGCAGTATGGTGAAGAAACCAAATATGCAATTTCCACTCCTTTTTTTCAACCGATTGAAAAGAAAATTGGGCACAGATCTACAATTAAGGTAAGAAGTCCTCATACCAATTTTTATTTATCTACGGCATTGTGTTAAGGAGTTATCGTGTTCAAATTCATACGAATATGCAGACCGACAAGCAGTCAACCCTTTGACGGATATAATCCAAATTTGATACGGACCTGCATTCCTCATGATAAAACAATGTACCAAATTTTATATATCTAGCTATTTAAGTTTTTGAGTTATCGTGTTCACATGAACACGGACAGACAGCCACACAGACTTTCCATCGGAGGATTTTGTCCAAAATTTGATAGAAGTCTACCAATATTGTGTAAAGACCATATATCAAATTTTATCCCTCTAGTTCAAACCGTTTTCGAGTTATCGTATTCACAGATAGAAAGACAGACATAATTGCAGAATTGTATTTTTGGGGATTCGGGCAGGTCTAAAACGTGGAGATTCGTCAAAATCTCGAAATTTTTTGACGGTTACAATACTTTCTCTTTGTATACTTCGTATACGAGAAAGTAAAAACGTAACGAGGTAGATGGATGAATTTGGCATACGTCTTATTACTAGAATCGTAGATAGGTGTCAAATTTTCGATCAAATCCTTCTATCTACTGATTTGGATTGGATTGGATTCGGATTGATTGTCAGTCGATTTGTCCACTTGAACTGTGTGCTAAACTTGCGGTTCTTTCCACATGAACAAACCAACTCCTCAACTTGAGCCAGTCTGGTTCTGCAGTGTTGCCACCTGCAAAAGATACAGATTGAAAACCCATAAAATGGTTCGCCATCTCGAGGAAAATCAGGATCTTTTCAGGATCAACGACCACACTTTCCAATAGAGAAATTCCAGCCTAGACATAAGGCCCCCTTTGTTTCTTTCAATCAAATCCTCATTAACTCTTCTCTACATCATGTGTTTTCCCATTCAGTGCAGAAATATCACTCATTAAGATCCAACATCAAGTGTGTTTCATCCTCCTTACTCAAATACCAATCTCAAGCTACTTAACAGCCTTCCTCCAACATCTACCACCCCATAAGTACACAGAACCGGGTGCAAAGAACGCTTCCAAAATGCTTCTTTTCTTTAATACTCTAATCTGCACCATCTCATCAATGTGTCTGAATCTCAACAATGTGTGCCTAGCTTTATATACAGCCTCCTTATCTACAATATGCACCTAAAGAAAATATACCGCCTACAATTAGTTGTCGGCAAACTCAGACTTTTCTATTTGAACTGTGTTCTAAACTTGCGGTTTTACCCAAGACATTTTAGTTCACCTTTTATTTAGTAGTGAATTGCGTTTATCTCTGTATGCATTTTCTTTTTCTCTTTTGTAACCAATAATTTTTTTTAAAGTTGTTTTCCTATTGTAATCAACGTCCAGTTTAAATGCATTCTTTATGTAATGCAAATTGTAGTTCGACACCGCTCTTGCCAACCCGATGATAATAATACCACCTCAGGTCTTTGGTCAAAGCGAGAGATAGCTAGGGAGAGTCTTTTGTTGCCTCTTCCACTTCATGTCCGCTACAGTATTTAAATAACCGAAAGGTTGCAGGGCCATGAAGTGGTGTCCTCTCTTGTCGATTCGTCTATACGTGCGTATGTGAACGCGATAACTCAAAAACTCAACAAGTTACAAGGTTGATTTTAGTATATATGATCTTGACGCAAAAATCTGTGTCTAATTTTGGACTCAATCTGTCGATGGACAGTTTACTTGCTTGCCTGTCTGTCTATATGGATGTGTATACAATAACTCAAAAGCGCAAGAAATCAGATAAATAAAATGTGGTATATGGTTTGAACAACAAATTGTAGATCTATATCAAGTTTTGGAACCAATACCTCAATGGGAAGACGTACAAAATGCGTATTCGATTCCTTTTACTATACTACGAAACCAAACACAAAACGCGCCATATTGAAAAAATTGAGTGTAAGTCGACCGCTTGTGGTAAATTATCTCTTTTTCAATCCTTTTTAACCCTTTATAAGGCCGTCTTTAGTATACTTACCACCAAATTCATTAATTTTTAAATGCATTTTTTAAAGGTTGGTATTAGTTCTCGTCAACTTGTTCGATGAAGCAAAACCTGAGATGTTCCCATTTCTTTTGTCAAATCATAACGAAGTGTCTGGACTCGATAATTAATTAATTAACAAAAAAATTAATGTCATCGAATAAGCTAACTGAATTTCTTTTCTCATATGAATCTGAATCCCAAAGCCATTTTACTATAACACTACTAGAGAAAAGTGGCTCTTTAAAGAGTTAATTGACATCTTGATATGCTCGAGAATGTTACATTGGATATTGTTGAATCCATAAAAAATTGTATAGAACAATATGCAGCAAGGGTGTCAAATTCGCAGCCCATCAAATGTAGCGGCATGTAACAAAATTAGTAATTCAAATTTCGTAGCTTAATTTTTAAAATTACTGATTGTAAGTAATTATTAATAATGAATCACGACATTCACCAATGATCGATTACTAGTCGCGTTCTCTATAGATATCGTATCAGTACCAAACCACATGCAAACGGAAATAATCGAGATGCAATGCTGTTCAGATTTGAAGAGAAAATTCACTGAAGTTGGAATGCCAGTATCTTACAATATTTGTCAGTTTTGAAAAACCACTCGAAAAATTGGCATACGAAATTATTTCCATGCTTGGAAGTAATATCGATGTGAGCAATTATTTGCACTTGTGAAAGGAAATAAGTCCCCTGTAAGATCCACGATTAATGACATTCAACTGGGTTCAATTTTGCAAATAGTCACGGCGAATAAGATATCCTCTGAAGTAGGGAGGTGTGTCAGGAAGAAAACATTAACTTTACTGTTGTCCTTTTAACGCTGGACTACGTTCCTCCCATTGGGGTCTCAGAAAGGAATTCACGCGCCAAAACGCCATAAAAAACGTTGTATGGGAGATCCTCTATATCTCGGTAACCACATATGTTAAAAACATAACTAATGTCTCATTTTAGAAATAAAGAGTAACAACAGAAGTTACAAAAAAATTGAAAATCGGAATTGTAGTTCAGCGACTACTGAGTAGCAAAGCTGGGCAAAAATCCACATGAATTGGTGACGCGATCCTCTATATCTCGGTAACCACATATGTTAAAAACATAGCTAATGTCTTATTTTAGAGATAAAGGGTAACAACAGAAGTTACAAAAAAAATATTCGAAAATCGGAAAAGAGTCACGCGAGTAAAGTAGTCCTACGCCTTTAACATCAGCGGCTGTTTGAAAAAGACAGCCTCCCGTCATTTTTCTTTCCCTTACTGCGTCTTTGAAATAAACCTAATTTCTATAAAAATTGAAGGCTTTTTTGAGGGGGGAAGGTCACATAAACTTAGACTTTGCTCAGTTGGCCTTAGTTGGTTTGACACTCATGCTATACAGAAAAGGGAACGGAAACTAATGAGGGTTACATAGCATGTCCAATACACTATATTCATATACGAAGTTTAAGACAGAAGCGAAATACTTTTTTTCAGAAAATCTTTATAAAAAGTAACTTAAAATTTGAACCGTAGATTGCAGAAACCGTATGAGTCATTAATATCAAAATGCTGGTGGCTTAAAAAGAAACTGATTCATTTTTGAAATCACTGATTTTTTTTTTGTCTGTTAGACGCTATATACCTAAAATGTGACGTTACTTGGCTCTTGTCATTTCTTGAACCCTTTGGAATGTAAAAACAGCATAAAGAAAAATTTTTTGGGGGAAAAAACTATTCATGTGGTTTCTATATATAATCAACGAATTATTTATTTTTTATGACAGTCTCATCAAATGAATCATTGATGATTCATTTGTGCAGTACTGATCAGCATTAACATAAAACGAGCTGCTAACGAATATAATTCACGGCACTTCTCTTAAAATATTACTGTATTTATAACATTAATTCTACTTTCAGAAGACTTATCACCACAGTATAATCCCGAACTTGGAGCCAGGAAGGCTCCTTGTTGGTTGGGTAGGTACTTTCAGAACACTGATAACTATGACGTAATTTTTACTATTTTTACTATGAAAATTGAAATGTCTTTTGCATATAAAAATTTAAAATTATTAAAGTTTATTAATCAAATGCCTATTATGACTTTGAAGCAACAGGTTTTATCTAATAAAGTAAAATCTGTCATTTGGGAATTTTTGGCGCAAATTTAGTGGCAAATGAAAATGCATTACTAGACTACATTGATCCGTTAAAATTTTAATCTATCAATCAACTATCAACTATTTAAACTATCAACTTGCTCAGAATGCAAATTAAAGCTACTTAATTTCTGTATAACTTACCATGAGATTATAATAAAGAGGATCATCACTATTCCTATAATGTACCATTTATTAGCATGTCCAATTCCACCTCTAGATTCACTGTAGCTCAAATCTGAAAGAGAAACTTAGATATACATAATCATATAAAAGTTCTCGTAAACACAGGGTGATTTTAAAGTCAGGAGCAGCTTTAAAAATCAATCTATATAAATATTTCTCTTCTGCGACCCTAAAAACGTGCTATTTGGTTATAAGATTTCGCAACATATAGCAGTTAATGGATCACGTGATTTCACTTTCCAAAGAGAGTGAGATGACGCTAATATTTGTATTGTAATTTTTCTTCCCGCCGATTGTGACGCGCTTTACATCCTTTGGATAAGCAGGGTCGGCGTGGGCAACGCAAAAAAAAAAAAAATTTAAGCCTTCTTTTTAATGAGTTAGTAATGAATATTAACTATGCTGTTAGATATCATCGAAACAATGAAATAAGACGAATTCAACACGCAAATGAACCAAGTGAAGAAAGTTTTGAAAGTCATTTCAAATTGAAAATTAAATTCTAAGGCACAAAG
The DNA here is from genome assembly GCA_013235015.1 of Araneus ventricosus. NCBI lineage: Eukaryota > Metazoa > Arthropoda > Arachnida > Araneae > Araneidae > Araneus > Araneus ventricosus. Next base: position 421,432 of record BGPR01000543.1, read on the forward strand.
TAATTTGTTTCAACATGGTCAGCGTGCTGGCCAAACTTAAAAATACTGTGCGGTAGCGAAAATGTAATCTCTTTTGTGCGATTATTTCCCAAATGTGGTAATCCTGAAACTTTTTTTCCCTTTTCGCGAGCTTTTAGACGGTTGGCGCGATTATCGTTAGTTTGGCGACGAAACCGCATAGCGTTGTAAGTTTTAGCTTTTTTTTAGGTTGTTCTTTATATACCTTGAAACTCTTGTTTAACTTTTTTCAGAACTTTCAAAATTTTCTTTGTTCGTTTGATGCTCAATTTGTCTTCTAAATGCTTACAAAAGTCAAGAAAAAAGACGTTCCTCAAGGCCAACAAATTTATTCTGCACTGATTTAAATTAAAGCATCAGAAACAAATCTATTAATCTCAACCATAAACGTTTTTTTTCTAGGATGCTCAGGGTCTTCAATGTAGTGACCGAAGCGAGCAGGGTTTGCATAGCAAACCTGGAGGATTTCTACGCAATCTTTCTGGAGGTTGGCAAGCGTTATGGAGCAGGGGGAAGAGCTCCCTAGTAATCTTTGCTTTGCAACGAATGAAGACAGAAAGATGTCCTTTGCAGAAAAGGACGGAAATAAAACCGGATTCTTTTTTGTCACCAAACTAAAATTTGTGGTAGAATGGTTTACAGTTTTAAAAACTAGATGCTTCTGCAGCTGTCTGAGCGATGCGTTACATAGGATAAGACACTGGTCGGAGTAACGGCTTATAGATGACCAACGTGTCGTCCGCAAGACCAGGAACCACATTTTTTTCACAGCAGTAAGTGACCTGTACGTGGCGCTTGTTCTATCATATCATCCGAAATGGTAAAAATTATTGGGAGAAAATTTTATTTCATTTGCCTGAATAAAAATTAGTATCAAAGCTACGATTTGGTTACTGGGGTCAGACATCTTGTCTTTGAATAATATTTATCAGTCGAGATCGACTCATGATTTAGTTCCCATTCTCTACACTTCTACGACTTATAAAAAAAATTCTTCTTTTCAAACCGATATAACTTATGAAACTCTATTTCAGATAATGGAACCAAATTTAAGAATCACGATGATAATTTGATTTTAACTACCATTTATCATCTAAAAACTCGCTGCAGACATCAGAATATCAATCTCAATCATAAAGCTCATTCATACTTTTAAAAAACTGTTGCTACACTCACATCTCTACTTGATTTTCTTTGCGTCGATTTACCAATTTTAAAAATTAAACAGTCAAATTGATTTTAAATTTATGGTTCTTTGTCAATTCCCACCCTTTATTTTTGATCATAGGGGGGTTTTTTTACCTTTTCTACCAGCTGATAAATAATAGAATGACTGCAAACTGGTGATTTTTTTATAATTTTTTAAAGTTTTAATAGTGTTTATTTTTCTTTTTTCGTACACTTAATGTAATAAAGAAAAGTGAGAATAAAGGAAGTTGACGAGCACCCGGTGGGATCGAAGCTTGATATCAGAAAAACTGACGTCCTCAGTATTCCCGGTGTGAATTTCCTCTTTTTCAAAATCTGAGATGTCATAAAACTTACCCGGATTCTATGAAACCTTGAAAATAAAATATATAACTATCCAAATCTGCACCAGATAATAATTTAAAACGTTTGCAGAAGTCTTATAAATAATTTCTAAATTCAGAAGATTAAGTAAAATTAAGAAACTGAGAAAACGAATACCGTAATATTATTTTGCATCAGCCTAAAAACAAAAAAATTTAAGCCATTAGTATATCCAAATTAAATAAGTTTAGTTTGAATATAAAAACACTTATTATGCAGATTATATCCATTTGTAATAAGATTGCTTTTCTTAAATATTTTGCAGAAAAATAAACCAACACTGCATTTAAAAGTTATTAGCCTATTTGAATAGAATGTAATTTTAGTTCACAAGTAATAGATATTTTGCACAATGATACTGATATGGTTAAAAATTATATTCTGTAATTTAATTTAATTCTGCAGCAAACAGAGAGTACAACAGACAACAAACAGCATTCTGTGTAATGAAACTCTGTTTTCTAAAACGAAAATTACTAAGTGTCACGGAGCTCTTTCTACAGTTCTGAGACTAGAAGAAATACGCTTAATGTGAGGAATACCAATTTCTTCAGCGGCTGCTTGTAACTTTCTCCATATTGTCGACTTGAATTGTCTTGACGATAACTGTGATGGCTGTTAATTTATTGTCTTTGGCGATAACCCGACTATTATTTATTGCCTTTGATAATAACCTGGTTATTATTTATTGTTTTTGACGATCCACACGTGATGGTTATATGCCGTTTCCCATGGGAACACATCCCCCCCTCTCAGTGGTGAAGCGACAGGCGAGCAAATAGTCACACATGACCCGAGCTCCAGTATTGGAGACATTATAAAATATTTGTTCGATGATTTCACTTTTTAAGGCTTTGTCATGACGATAGAAATTGTGGCTCGGGCGCAACTTTTATTCTTCTTAAGTCCTGTTCCTATGGTCAGTGGCTCGTAATTTCACGTCCATCGTTGGGGATTTATCGCCGTTCGAAATTCGAACAGCAACACTGTTCCTACGCCGCATACACAATCCACAGCAGCCCGTCGGAACTGTACTGAGGACTCTGTCCATCGACTCGCTTCCTTTGATGTCCAAGCATTTACCAACTTTCTCTGGAACGTTCGAGCCACCCCACAAACTCTCGATCAACAATGATTCTTTGCGGTCCCACAACGGGAGAAAAGGCGTACTTCAAACAAGGAACGTCGAACCTCGGACTATGAGAACAGACTTTTACAACCCTGTGTGCCTCGCCCAAAGATTTCCTGCTGAAGCAGCTCACTTACATGGCTCCTACGAGGATGGATCCAAAAAAGTTTACAAAGGTAATAAAAAATTATTTATTAACATTAAACAGGATATACAAAAGGGAATTAAGCGGCATACTTGCCTATACCTTTTCTACATAATCATCAAATCTATTTAGGCGTTTATCTGAGCGCAGCACCTTGTTTAACCCGGTTTGCAGATATCACGTCCTGTTCATTGAGCCAGTTCTCGACAATGTTATCATATCGCTCTCTGAAGAGAACCTTGTTCCGGATAAATCTTTGGAACCCAGATTGGGTACCGAATCTGGGCTGCGTGTGTGTGTGGGGGGGGTGACTCCAGACTTCCCCCTTGAACTTTCGCATCAATTCTTGAGTTTTGCAAGCAGTATGGGTATTGTCATCCATGCAGGTGGATGCCACCATCACTCAACATACCAGGGCGTTTGCATCGGATAACTTCACGATGGCCCAATGATTATTTCCTTTTTGCGAAATTAAAGGAACACTTATCCTGAACAAGGCTCTCTTCAGAGAGTGATATGAAAACAGTTGCCGAGAACTGGCTTAGTGGACAGGACGTGATATCTGCCAAGTCGGGTTAAACAAGCTGACCTGCGTTCAGATAAATGCCTAAATAGATTTGATGATTATGTGGAAAAGTGATCGGCAAGTATGCCTCTTAATTCCCTTTTGTATTTTCTGTTTAATGTTAATAAATATTTTTTTATTACCTTTGTAAACTTTTTTTGGATCCATCCTCGTAATTTTGAGACTAATCCATTTGCTATCCAGACTGAAATGAATTTCTTACCGACGCAAGCATCCACAGAAGTTGCTCCTTCAGTCCTAGTAAATGTATCCTCCGGACAAGGCCAGCACGTATCGGCAGCTTCCTTGCTCATATAGAAATTTCTCGGGCAGAGAAAGCATTCCGTTTCTTGGCCACTCGTGAAACTCCCGGGGAAACAAGGGTCTGAAAAGTGAAAGCAACAGAGGAATAGATTTTAAATTGCAATAGCGGGATGGATTTTATCGAATTTCACCCCGATAGTTTGTGAGATAATTAAATTTAATTTGATAGATAATTTGTTATTTATAGAAGCTACAACATGCGAAATTCGTTCTTTTTTATTTCAATTAATCATAAGTAAACAGCATTAAAGGATATGAGGATTTTTTTCAAAAATAAACATAGTCGCATAAACTTATTATTCGGGCTAAGAGAATTGGTCTGTCAGTTTACTTTCCAATTTTGAAACTTGAAATTGGAATGCGATCTAGCAAAAAGATTTGAACAGTAATCAGATCAAATAGTTGACACCAAAATAAACACCTTGAAATGGTTAGTAATGTAGCAAGATTTTAAATAATATTGATAAATTGAACTATAAGTAAGGCTTTGCATATAACAAAGAAGAATAATGGTTCGGTGGCGTAACGAGAGGAAGTGACGTCCGGATCATATGATTTTTTCGCCTCCCCCCACCTCAACATCAGTGGCTTAGCATTTTTAAACGGCGCACACTGTGTAATTTCGACAATCTAGGTGGAAAAAATTAATATTTCAAAAACAAAAGTTGAGTGTTCGGTTTTTAGGATAAATACTGTTAATAACATACAAATCCGTTTAACTGAACAACTTATTTTAATATATGAGAAATTTTACAAACGTTTTTACAATAACATAAATATTAGCTCCTTTTATACATAGGCATGGAAACATGTTATATGAGAAACGCTGGTGTTCTAGAAATAGAAAAAATAAAAAGTAAACGTCTTTTCTCAGATAAAATATTTTCTTAATATGTAATAGTAAATATTTGAGAAAAATCGAGCTAAAAATATAAGCAGAAAAGTGGAAAAAAGTTGAAAATTGGTTTTGAGTGAAAACACTCGTACAAAAGTGTTTCACGCATGTTGGAATAATATATAAGTATGTTTTCATTCTGAGCTACTGCTCTCTTTTGATGAGTCCTCAGACACGATGACAGAATCTTCCTCATCTGATAAACATAATTCTAACAATTTTTTCATTTCTCGATCCATTTTCCGTTTTTTGGATTTTGGAGCTGCCTTTAAACTTGCTTTATAGGGATCGGATATGATAAGCAATCTACGTAGTAAATCTGTATTTGTGTTTATCCTGGATGACTTCCTTGTGAATAGTTCCCTATATTGCCTACTGTGTTTATTTCTTGCCTCCAGGGCTACTTCAGAGTATGATCCAATCGGAAGAATACACGCTTCAATTATGTCTCTCCCTCTAAATAAAATTTATGTACACTTATAGGTATTGGATACCAACTGTAATTTCGGAGGTATATGTCTTGTGTCACTCTCGTAAATTCTGCGAATTTCTTTAAATTGATTTTCATGTTGAAGGTTATGCACTCGAGAATAATTCCCAAATGCTTGATCAAGTTCAACTCCACTCCAGTTATCTTTGCCGTTTTCTCAGGATGTCTAAAAAATTTGCGGGCAGTGTTGCCGTCATTTGCGTTGCCACTTTTTTGCTTTGGCATGTGAACAAAAAGACCCAATTCTCGTCTAAATCTCTCTTAAACTTCCTTTTTAGATACTTTTTCTTTTTCAGCTTCTCGTACTTGCCATGTTTTAATTTTTAGCCTATATGAAATATAAAGAACGCATTCCATTAGCCTTATACAAGAGTGAAGGGGTGATATGCCAAGCGGAAGAAATTCTTTGCTCACTTCTTTTTTTGGGGGGATGACACCCAAGTTGTTCATTTCATTGGGTTTCTTCCCACACAAGTAACGTGTTTGGGTGGATGGACACGATGATACAGAATTACAAACTTTTTCGTCGTCTATACGAAATATTAGAGTTGGCGTTACAGAAATTTCCAAATCATCAAAGAAAATTTTCGTCGGTTCGAGTTCTTTTATTTGATGTTTTATTTTTTCAATTTATGTAGTAATCAAATCTGTTGATTCTTTGGCAAAAATAAATTTAATAGGTCGACAGTACTTAGTCGAAGACGGAACTGGGTTTTTCTAATTACACTTTTGGAATCATCCTTACCACTATGAATTTGCAGTGGAACTACACAAATGCTGAAAAGGCTTTCGTCACGGAAAGTTTCCTCAGAAAACTTTTGTTTATATCGATTTTGCTAGGATCCATCACATCCCCATTTCATAACTTCAAAAGCAGTATTTGTGGACAGACGTAATTTTTCAGTGACAAATACGTGAAACAGAGTGGTCAACGAGTATCTGCAAAGTTATTTCTGCTGATGTTTGTCATACTAATACTGTGCGGAGAACATAACTGTTTGGCTTCTTTAACTTTATGATGGGAAGGATACAATTTGCAATTCAGATTTTCAACATGCTCAAGTATTCGTTAGTATTGGAGAGTGGACAAACCATTATCTACCATTAACACAAGCGCTTGTTCTTCAAGCTTATCACAGCACTTTCCGAATTCGGAAGAGTTCCAAGTTCTTGCATAATAAATGCAATCAATGCGTCTACTTTTGAACATTTCAGGTTTTTCATCAATACTTCGAAAAGCTGTCTCGGAGAAATTGAATGTGCCATTCTGCAGAAAAGGATAAAAAAATAAATCGCAAGTTTTCGCAAGATATTTTTTAATACGTAGACTTTTAAATGTTCCATCTTTGATGACTACGCAACCGCAAAGTGGTACTCTAAACTAAAACTTTACATAAACTTATGACTTCGCTTGCACATTGCAAAAAAATGACTCATCACTTTTAGAGGCTGTTTAACGGCAATAAACTCTGTTCTTGAAACAAAAAAGACTGATGGATAGAAAATACTGTAGAAATGTAGGTGTAAAAATAAATAATATTTAGAAACAGTAGGTCTCGAATGCAACGTCAACGAATTCTCTGCTCAGAGAACTAGCAGTTAGGACTCAGCGCGGCAGGTGCAAGGTCGCGCCTATTTGGACGAGTATAATAGCGCCCCCCTGGCGATATTCTAAAAAACTAAACCCGTTTTCATATGCAACGGATATTTTACTATCGAAATATATAGCGATTAATAATTTCTAAAGAGGTCGAAATTTTAATTTTTTCCACCTAGATTGCCGAAATTACACACTGTGCGGCGCCAAGGGCATGGTATTTTCCCGACTCCTCATCATATTTGACTTTAAAAAGAGACATAAATGTAGGATATTACCAATAAGCATAATTTAATCACCACGTAAAGAAGATTGTAAAAGCTAGATTATTTTTGCGATAGATGGAGCCAAGAGTCCTTCTCATGATACGTCATGAACAGCGCCCTCTTTTTCCCCACAAAACCAGCGAGCATGCTCAGAGAGACACAGCGCGCAGCAGGTAGCAGACAAACCCGCAACTCTCTCTCGTAATCCCTCTTTTATCAGAATATAAGCTAAATCTGTTTCGGCGCAGTTAAGTCGCCCGATCATCATGTTATGGTAACTATATCCCATTTAACTTCTCCTTCTGGCTATATCTCTCTAATAACGTAATTACTTTCAACCCATTAACGTCTATCTCAATTTTAATCTAGCTCGCGTATAACCATGACTTCATGTTAATCAGTAAACATTTTGTTATCTTTCTTTGTACATATTTCCCCCTTGTAAATTCTCCCCATGGTTCTAAAATAAATGATTTTTATTTAAATTGAAGTATCCTCGTTTATTTCATATAATATTTTATTTTAAATTTAATGTGACTGAAAACCTAATTAAATCCCCTAGACTTAATTCCGATCCACTTACCCCTTAAAGGTAACTCCTGCGTGGGCTTTCTGTTTAATTGAACGGAATCCCACATAAATGCCTTAAAGTTTCGTGAACATGACCAATGGCGTAGCGAGGGCAGGTGGCGCTAGGATCATAATATGATTATTTTTACCCAAGTCGTCATCATTGACCTAGCAAGTGTAAATGATGTCCAGTGCTTGGTTTATTTCCAGGCCCTCTTATCATATTTTGCTTTAAAAATAATATAAACTCAGCAATGTTTTGACTCCATAGCGCTCCCTAAATCTGGATCCCGGAGCCTCAATCCCCCCTGCTCCCTGGTCGAGACGCCACTGTAATGCTTGGTGTTTACCATAAATATCCGATCTTTCACTAGAACATCAGTGGCGTAGTGACCGGAGGGTGGGGGGAGTTATAGATCCTCCGGGTGCCACTCATATGGGTGCCATAGAGACAAAACGTAAGTGTTTTCATGCCAATTTTAAAGCCAAATCTTATGAGGAAGCAAAAAATATCATGCCCCGGGGGCCATTTACACTTGTAAAGCCACTGATTATGACTGCGGGCGAAAAAATCACATTATGTTCCGGACGCCGCTTACCCGCACTACGCCACTGTATAACACGAACCAAAAGACATCACAATCACCATAAATCAAAAGATACAAAGATGTAAGGAAAGTTGTCATTTTATTTTGACCGCTCATGTTTTCTGATCAAATAGAAAAGAAAATCAGCTATGTTATTGATCGCAGGACTAGAAAAAAATAGCAGGTAGTCGATATGAAAAGAAGGAAGCTACAAATGACCTATAAGAATTAATAAAAGTAAATGGCCTATACGAAGTAAGTAAATTCCGTTGAATTCGAAATGAGATTACACTGATTGGTGATTTCTAGTACAAAAAAAAAGAACTTTTTTGCACAAATGAAATTTTAATAAAATGATCACATTTAGTATCTATTTGCTTGAGAAATTCAAAATGATTATGATAGATATGTATTAATATTTTATCTAAGAATAGATGTATGTTGGCACCACTTATTTGAAAAATGAATAAAGTACTGATTTGCTCTTGTTATATTTCAGTTACAGGCTTTATAAAGGAAACCATATAACAGCAAAGTGGGTAAAAAAAGTTTAAATCGTTTTTTTTATCCTTTTGTCATTTAAAAATTACGAAACAACAATTTTTAAAGTGGCTTCCATTTTTCGATTGACGGAACAAAATTGCTAGGAAATAGGCTTTTCTACAGTATGATATTGCGCTTCTTACTTCGATCATGTTTAGTAGAACTGGAGCGAATTTATATTCGGAAAGTACTACTCGTTTTGACACACTGGGAAAATACGAAAAGAAAGAATACATTCCTTTAAAACATAGAAACAAAAGAAGCAACTAAATTCAGTTGGAAGTTCAGCAAAATAATGTTAAACACAGAATTTCAGGTATTCGAATAAAGTGCAAGAACAATTTTGAAAGTTCAAGCAACCAGGAAGTTATGATCTTACAAATAAAAAAAAAAATTCCGTGAAAAATAGCTATATGGTCTACAAGTGAATTCGATCGAAAATTCGATCACGCAAACTCTGTTAGAAATTGATCTACTTGGCTTTCTGTTGTCATAAACACATCTTGTGACAGGTACGACAGTATAGTACTTACAACATCTATCTTGATCAATACGGTATCCAGGTGGACAGTTTCCATTCTCTGTTTGTACGGTTCCTGAAATTAACGAGATAAACAAAGATGATTGCTTGTTCAAATTAATATAACAACATTACAAATAGGCTACAAACATTACTTACAAGAACCTGACCCCTGATCCCCTTCCCCTTTTTATTACTAGCATTACTTAGCTTATAGCACAGTGAACAATAGATAACACGATAATACTATCGCTGATGTTTTTGAATATGGTGTAAAATTATAGTAGATCTACGTTTTTACTGCACGCTTTTTAGAAACTTCTTTCATATTTGTAAAGATGTAAATATTGCAATGGAATTTTCACTCACTTCCTAATGTACTAGAATTTTGAAATTTTGCACAGTTGTGTGTTTCCGATGAAAAGGCTACCTTTCAATATTTCAGGACTTAATTATCAATCAATTTTATTAAATTTTGATTCCATATGAAAGGCGCCATCTGGTAGCGAATTTGAGAAACAAATTGAACAAAGGACACCGTAAAATTATTATAATGAATTATGAAATTTATTTAAAAGAAAAGAATCTCAACTAATAGTAAAATAAAATGTTTGTGTGTCTCTTGGAGCTGTACAAGACAGACCGTTGGACCTAGAGTAACCATTTGGCACAAAAATACTTGGAGGGTGAGAATGTGCACTTCGGAGGGCTATTTTTTTCGAAATTTAATTAATTAAAAATTAAGCAAAATTTCAGCGTTTTCCTTGATAGCTTCCGAAAGTATTATCGCACAAAATTGATTTTTACACTTTATCTTTCCAATGATATCGATTTAGTTGCAATGCAACTTATTTCTTAATTATAGTAATTTTTCTAAAAAAAAAAATCATGCATAATTTTCAACAATGCTTTTCATTGCTGTAATGAGACTTTCCATTATTTCTACAAATATTTAAATCGCGTGGTTTTCTTCCATTCTTACAAACTAAAGAATGAAGATGCTGCTTATTTCTCATATTATGTTGCAACAAAGTAAAGAATTTTTACTTTCTGATTTAATTTAATTTTTTTTTTGGAATCAATAAGTAAAACGATCTAATAATTTAAGTAAATTCGGAAACATAACCGGTATGCTGAATGTTTATGCTTATTATTCGTTAATCGAAGATTATTCGAATTTCAAACCTTTTCGCTTTTATACCAGTATAAATCTAAGATGGGTGAGATAACAGACTGAGGCCCGAAATAGTGCGTTTAGTTTGTGGTTAAAAAATACTTCACTCAAGGCCGGGCCGGCCCGAGCAAAAGCGGGGCCTTGAAACAAATTTCGTATAATGAAATAATAATTTATTAAATTTTATTATTTATTACATTTAACAATTTGATATAGTAGCACCAAAGGACTACATGAAAATGATAATGTATAAAATAGTTTTGAAATTTTGAATTTAAATATTTTGAAATGGTAAATTATGTTCATAAAGATAATTTTTAAGTTACACAAAAAAATCAGTAATAAATCAAATAAAATTAATTTTCTTTATAAATACAAATTGGTATGCGACTTTCTAGGATAGTTTACAACATATGATTTTAGATTCAGTTTCTTGCGCAGTTATAGCAAATTCGTTAATAATATTATAATTTAGTTTTTTTGGTTAGTTTGGATTCAGCTTCTTGCGTGTTTTATAGCAAATTCATTAATAATATCATAATTTAGTTTTTTGCTTAGTTTGGATTCGATAAATAAAATGGAGGTACATCGTTCTTGACTAATGCTAGATCTCAAGTAATTTTTTATTATTTTCAATCTTGAGAAAGATATTTCTGCAGATGCGTCGGTAATTGGTACGGCCTGTATAATTTTCAGGAGGGTATAAAAATGTATTATAAAAACAATTCAAATAAATTATTTTTTAATAAATATTGTAATATTTATATTATATTACATTATTTATTTATGGTGTTATTTATAGCATTACAATATAACCTGGTAGGCAAAATTCGATGACAAATTTTGATTTCGTTAAATAAATCAATTCATTCAATTTTCATTTTGCAAAATGAGTCAGTGACGTGCGCGGGGCCTTCAGAAACGCGGGGCCTTGTGCGCCCGCACCGTTCGAAACCCCCTCAAGCCGGCTCTGACTCAAGCAAAATATCTGTGTCATTATATAATACATATTGAAAGTAAGAAAAATATGATGCTTTGAAAAACCAAACGAAATAACTTGAAAAAGAAACTGAATTTCCAAAAGAGTATCAAGAAAAATATAAAAATGTATCTGTTCTTAAAAATACGGTACAGCCGCGTGGTAAATTTCGAAATACTTTAGCCAACCCATAAGTCTTATCCGTGTTAAATACGTATAATGCCAAATATGGAGAGTTATCACTTCAAAATTTAAATTTTTCTGTAGCACCGTGTTTTTAAAATCTAACGGAAATATCATTTAAAAATAACTAAATATCAGCATTTTCTAAATGATAAATTTTGTGAGAATTAAAAAAGTTTCTCTCCATTTTTTCTTCTCCAAAATGTCTAAAAGGAAAGAAACCCGAACTATAGTAACTGAATAGCTCGAATTATAATTTTTTTCTTCTCCAAAATGTCTAAAAGGAAAGAAATTCGAATTATAATAATTGCGAAATTACAATGGAATTAAAATCTGTAATTAAAAAGCACAGAAAATATATGTTATCATATTATTAAAAAAATATCAATTTGTAGCTAGTGCCATAACATATTCCACAACACGATACTTGTCAGATGGAATAAAAACCAATACATTCAATTAGATTAAAGTTGAGAAACAAATTTTAAAAAGTGTGAAGCATTAGACTGCGGGCAAGTGAAAATCTATTTGGGAGTTAATATATCAAAGAAAGCTAATTTTGTTAACCATAGCTTTAACAGTGGGAAGAGAAAATACGATTAAAATAGTGGATGAAATTGCGGAAACGCGCAGGAATAGAGGGCAGGAACTAATAGCATAAACGGCAGAATATTTTAATATAAACTTAAAAATCTTTTGAAGGAGCAAACACGCTCGCAAAAAAATCTTTACAAAATAAAACATCAAAGACAAAAAAAATTTGGTTCAAAAGTAATAAGTTAAAACACGGAAACATAATGTATACGGTGGTTATAAATTATTGGACCCATTTCAAAAATTAATAATGATAAAAAAAAATTAATGTTACAACAGCGTTTTTTTTAAATGAGAGAGCAAATAAAAAAGATTTTTCAGATAGCTGGCGTACCATTACGGAATTCTAAATTTGCTACAGCGAGAGATTTCCATATGCAATGGTTACCGATCAGCAGAAGCCGATGCGCTCTTTCTGGTTTCTTATTTTAGTTTTTCTTGAATATCTCGAAAACTATTCAGTTTTAGAATTACAATTGGTGTAACAAATTAAAGAGCGTAAAATTCCCTACAAATAAATGCTTTTATTTTTCTTCTAGCTTTAATAGTCTCGCAGATAATGGTTCGCAAAAATAGGAGATGTCCAATGATTTACGACCACCTAGACCACCGTAATGGCGTGTTACTTATCCGACAAAAAAACTTTTTAAAATGCGCTCTCATTAAAAAAAAAAAAGACAAAGCGTAGTTGTAACGTTATTAATCTTTTTTATTATTATTAATTTTTGAAATGGGCCCAATAATTTATGACCACCCTGTATATTCCTGTGTAACAGTAATTTGTATAAAACATAAAATTTCGTCTCGTTCGAAATGAATAATACAGAGAATAAAATCAAGTATTTTATTGAAAATGAAACTATTGATAACTATCTACCCGAATGAAATAATAATAAGTTATGCTGTGAATCTTGTGGGGGTGAACTCTTGCAACCGCGGCAGAAAAGTTACCAGCAACAGTCAATCAATTTGAAAGGAGCCAGTGTCGGCGAGTCAGGGGCCCCTTACTGTTTCTGGGGGGGGAAATAACTTTTTATTTCATTTTAGCTGTCTAAAACTAGGAATCACAAAAAAGCAATAGTGGCGGGAAAAGCTAGCTAATTTTGTAACTAAATTTTTTGATGTGTTGTCTATAACTTCTACTCCCGGTAATTTTAGGTGTTAGTAAATTTTTGTCCCCTCGCTTTTTTCACCCAATCGCCGCCACTGAAAGCAGCACTTTCAAAAGCGTCCAGAATATACCGAAAGACGGAAAGTTTCTTTCCCAACAGCTTCATGTTGCAAGATCAATCAAGGAATCTCTGGTTGTACTCTGCTGGGATGTGTTGAGCACTCCTCCCCCCTCTATATTCACCAACTGATGCTTCTTCAAATCACTATTTGTTTCGATTCATGCAGAGTGCGCTTTCCCGCTTGGAAATCCAAAATAGCTTGATGATGGCTTCAAAACAACCATCTTTTTTTCATCACGGAATCCGTTCGTGCCTGACATATGGATGAATGTTGCAATTTCTGATGGGAAATACTAGGAATGAATCCTTCTTTCTTTTGGGCAACAATTAGGTGTCTTTTCGTTACTCGAAAAAGGCGGAATTATATTTATATGCCTAATAAATTACTTTAAAATTAATTTTATTCAAAATTAAAAGTAACGAGAATGAAATATTTCTGAAGCTATTGCCATCAAAACGTAAGGTTCTGAAAAGAATTACAGCATAAGAACCCAAAGTCTTTGAAAAGTCCCAAAGTATTTGAATTCTTTTTTGTTGATTGCCTAATTTCGAATAATTTCTCAAAATCCTCATTCGATATGGATTTGGACAACAGGCATAGTTTAAGCTAAACATACCAGACATTCCATAACCCGATTAAGACTGCGTCTTTTTATCTACTTCACTGATCAATGAAAATTACCCCAACCCAGACAGCAATTTTAATTTGCAGCAATCTTGCTCTGCAAATCTGCAAGCTTGCAACAAGATTGTCGCGTCAAACTCATTGCAAACTAAAGTAAAAACAGAGTACGAAGACAACCTCGGATTAAAACTCCCGACATCACGCTTCCTAAACCTGTCGTCTTAACCACTCGGCCAGTTAGACTCTGAGAGGAGAGGATAGATTGCGCTAATAGATTGTGCATCTGCGATTTATTTTAAACTTTGTTGATTTCATTAATTTTTTTTTTAATTTTGAGTTGAGAATATGATTTTAAGTCAAAGAGAGAGCGATTTTCGCTAATAACTACGTTTTGCTAGTAGAATAAATTATGAAATTAGGGTTCAAAAGTAATTACTTTTAAAATGGGACAAAATGAAGTTATCATTTTTCAACAAACATCGACTGTTTTTTTAGGTTTAATTTTGTTTATGAACGTTAAAATTTCAACATTAAGAAAAAGGCGATATATAGTTTTCTTTAAATTGCGTGTTCTATATTTAGTAAAAAGATGGAGAATTTTTCAAAATTTTTTTTATAAAAAAGTGAGTTTTTTTACAAATTATCATTGATTTATTCAATTAATAAAAAGAAGGACGGTCTAGGGGATGCTATTAAAAATCGGATGTTTTTTTTTTTTTTAAACAGAGACGAAGATTATCTGTAAGTATTTGCAGCAAACTTGTTTTGCAATCGTGGTGTGAAGCTTAGCTTAAAAATTTACAGCAAACTTGTTTTGCAAGTGGGTTGGTCGATTATGCTTTGTTACTTTGCAGGAAGTTTGCTGCAAAGTTACCACATCAAGTTTGTCATGACAAGCTAATATCAAGAAAAATCAAACTTGCTGCAAGTGTACATACTATCTGGGAAGTATTTATGAAGAAAAGCTAGATCATGAGAAGAACTAAGCAGACACCCTCTCCAAAATTCTACAACTCGGTATGACAGCATCCATTTGATGAAACACACGCGCAAAACGACAATACAGTCTGGACTCACGATTCAACGAACACTTGGTTAAGAAACGACTTTCAAGTAATCATATAAAGTATTTCTTACGTAGATTAAAATAAAAATATTTTCCTTACCTGCTACTTCTCTCCCTACACGAGACTTCTTCGAGGTGGAGTCAGATTCTGAGGTTTGTAAGTAGCATTTGAGACGATTAGAACTCACTCTTATATTAGGAATAGGAATGTTTCTCATTGCCAAACTGTGCAGATCATGAATTCCAAGCTTCACACCTTCCCAGAGAACATTATCCTTTGTGTCATTTAGTTTATCGGGTACGCATATTAGCTTTACTTGTTTCCCTTTACTACCAACATTTATTTCCACTCGTAATGTGCAAGACTTGTGGATAAATAATACTAAAACCAATACGAAAAAAGCTTTTGAGAAAAACATTCTGCATTTGTCGGATATTGAACCCACTAGTAAATATGTTGTTAAACATGTGTCGCTTTTCGAACAATGCATGTCAGAAGCAACAATCATTAGTTTTCAACAAAGACTCATTCTTAAAAGTATTGGTTAATTATTTTATTGTTAAAACCATTGCCCCCATGATCTCAACAAATGATAGGATAAAATTAATTGTTTCCACTGTGGAATGCTTCATACTATAGGCAGGACATACAGAGGACGTAGAGAGAGAATGTAGAGCTATCAAATTTGGCGCAAACATACATTGGAAGATAAGAATATGCATCTCGGAGCGTTTATTTATTTAATTTTAATTGACCGAGCGAAGCGAGGTCTCCGTTTTAACTTGATCGCTCAGCATTTCGTCTGTCTGTACATTTGTTTGTTACTCAGTTACGACTAAATGCATTGTTAGATATTCTTCGAATTTGGCATGAAGGTTCCTTAAGATCATGAAAAACGACGTACATGTAAGATTTTCTTCTTCTAAAAAAATTCCGTTTCAAAATGGCGGCCGTTTTAATGGTTTCAATGTTTTTGCGGGTCAATGGCGAACTGGGCACCATTAAAACATTTGAATCATTTTGGTAAAGGCGAGACATTTAATTGTAATTTTGTTAATACTGATAAAAGCTAACAGTTGTTCTTTTGTTAATACTGATGAAAGCAAGGATTTCTGTAAATAATTCGCACAAAAAAGATATGGACGAGTTTTCTGATTAGTGGTTTCACAGAACTTCGGTGGTGAGAGTTCGCTTCCGTTTTCCAGTATCAGGGTCGGATTTAGATTTTGAACCATTCCGTGCGAAAGAGTAAAAAATCGCGCCCCTATGGATCCACAATGTAAGCATTCTAAAAAAAAAGTTATATGGTCTTTTTTTATTTTTAGCTAACGTCCAAAAAACATCAGCGTAACTCAGTAATTTACACAAATACTTATAATACCTTTTCACTTAAAATACTTCATTTTAAAAAACAGTTAGCAGGAGTATAATTCAGACGAAATTTTTTTTACGAACTTTTAGTTCAGAGAATTTTCTAATTAATTCAGAAACATCTAAACTATTACTCAGATCATACTCTATTGCTAATATAGCGAGGTCTAACAATCTTGTTTGAGATGTTGTTGTTCACGAATGGTTCTTGGTTATTTTTATTTTGGGAAAACTACGCTCTCCAGATGCAGCACTTATTGGAAGAGTTAGTAAAATTCTTAGAGCAATGCTCAAGTTTCGAGAAAAATTCCTTTTTGTTATCAATTTCAAAACTTCCAAAGGTGGTAATTTTTTTCAAATAGAGAATACACCACTGGTATTTCATCACAAAGTTACAGGATGTTTATACCCGACGATTCTCCATCTGTTAAAATGGTTTCCAAATCTTTTCAATTGGCTAAAATTACAGAAGAACTATTAACATCTTTTAGTTCATATATATAAAAAACAGAAGTAACTGTTGTAATGTTGCATCTGAGAAAATCTTTGTTCTAAAGAATTGATTGCAGTGTCAACCAGGTGGTAAAAGAATTCAAATTTGTATTTTTCCTGTGCATCGATTATGGGCTCATCCTCATTTTGATAATCAAATTGTCTTTTTCGCCGACGAACTCATTGTCTAGGTATTGATTCAAAATTTTTACCTGCATATATTTCGAATGCCATTCCCAGATAGCAATTTTAGTTCGCAGCAAATTTGCAGCAGACTTGCACTGCAAATCTGCAAGCTTACAGCAAATTTGACACGACAAGAGTGCAAGTGTGAAACAAGTTTGCAGCAAGTTAACGCAAGCTTCAAAGTCACCATGGGACGAACTTGCAGCAAGCTTGCATTGCAAACTCATTGCAAATTATAGCAAAAACAGAGTTCGAACAACCCAACTTTATAGTTGAAAAGAAAATCTTCACCAGAAAACATCACATAAAAGCTAGAAAGCAGTTAAAGAAAGCACACCCTGACTCAGAAGCAGCCAAAATAGCTACGGCGGAACTTAGCAAAGCCATCGATGGAATGGCCTGCCTAGACAGGATACGCAACTTTTATGGGAGATGCCCAGTGTGGAACTGCAAAAAGTATCCTGCTAAAGACGGAGAGTATAGTAGCGAAATGGACATCAGTAGCGGCACTGACATGGACACTACTTCACAAGTAGATGAACAGGAGCAGATCACTGCATGGATAAGAAATGAAAATATGCATGGAAGCGACTTCCAGTTAGTTTCACCCCGCAAGGCGGCTCGGCCAACTACTATGGAAATGGAAACAACCCGGCGGAAACGACGAATAAATTTTCTCAACTTGCTGAGGGAAATGCTCCAATCACATCACCCAGAAGAATTCCCGAAATTAACCTGAAGGTTACTGCCAACGTCAACCAAACACTGAAGGAAATCTGCCAGCAATTCCAAAACCGAGAACAGACTGCAAAAGGATTTTATCAGAATCCGAGCTGACTCTGAAGACAGCCGAGAAAAAAAATCATAAAAATTCTCAAAGAGAAAAATTTGGAATTCGTGTTAAGCGAAGCCTTCGAAGACAGACCACTGAAAGTAGTCATCCGGAATCTTCCGCTTGAAATGGACAAACAAGATATCCAGCAATGCCTCGAAGAAAAAGGATTCAAGATAGAGCGGATAACACAGATGAAAAACTTTAGAGAGAAAATTCTACTCCCACTATTCCTGACTGATGTCAAGAAAATTGGCAATTACGCCAATATTTACAATATCAGAGAGATCTGTTACTACAGGATAAAAGTTGAACCCTATCGCAAAAGGAAGAAAGCGACGATATGTTTTAACTGCTCGGGATTTTACCACTCAGCAAGGAACTGCCACATGCGCCCCAGGTGCATAAAATGTAACGGAGAACATGCCACGCGAGATTGCAACATCACTGAAAAGATAATTGAACCTACCTGCATCAACTGCGGAGAAAAAGGACACTTAGCGGCCTGGAAAGGTTGTAAAGCTTTGCCAGTAATCACGAAACCATTGGTGAGACAGCAAAGAAAGAGCTACGCTCAAGCAGCCACGGTACAGAGAAAGACTATCCCAAACCCTGAAGGAAAAACCAAGAAGTAGAAACCGATCTGACAACGGATCTCACAGACCTAAAGGAATCAATGCAGGCGCTGAGAGAACTCAAAACTCTTATCCAAGAATTCCCTACTCTGCTTGAGGCAGCGAGGCTCTGTAGAAAAGCCAAAAACAAGCAAGAAAAAATCCTCATTGTTCTCAACGCTCTGGTGAGCGATTAAGCACGCTGACGGCAGCTACCTCCTCCCTAACTTCCTTACCACTCCAGGCATGATGAAATCTTCAACAGCTCTACTCATTAGGTATAAATTTGCTTCTTTTTTAATTTTTTCCTTCCCTCTAACTTCCTAATGTTTTCTATTCCTTTTGTTAAATTCTCATTTAATTTTACTCACCTCTTATGTAGAAATACTCATTCAGGTTAAAAATTCATCTCTTAATTATGTTGAACTTCGTTAAATTGTGGCCCCCAGAGGCCGGGTGCTTCTTCCCCCCCCCCATCGCTGCTGACAATTATAGCAAAAACAGAGTACAAACACAACCCGGGATAGAACTCGCGATCTACGGTTCCGAAGCAGACGCGCTAACCGTTCGGCCATTTAAACTCTGCGAGGAGGAGATAGATTTCGCTAGCATATCATTCGATTCGATTCGTATACGATTTATTTTAAACTATTTTCTTGATTTCATTAATTTTTTGAGTTGAGAATATGATTTGAAGTCAAAGAGAGAGCGATTTTCGCTAATAACTACGTTTTGCTAGTCGAATAAATTATGAAGTTAGAGTTAAAAAGTAATTACTTTAAAATGAGACAAAATGTATAAGTTATTATTTTTCAACAAACATTGACTGTTTATTCGGTTTAATTTTGTTTATAAATGTTAAAATTTCAACATTAAGAAAAAGGCGATATAGTTTTCTTTAAAGTAAAAAGATGGAAAATCTTTCAAAATTTTTTTTATAAAAAAGTTAGTTTTTTTACAAATTATCATTGATTTATAGAATTAATAAAAAGAAGGACGGTCTAGGAGATGCTATTAAAAATCGAATGTTTTTTTTTAAACAGAGACAAAGATAATTATCTCTTTGTGCTATCTTTGCATCAAGCTTGTTTTGCAAATTTGCATTGCAAAGGAGGTGGCGCTATTTGTCACGGTGAACTTGCAGCAAGCTTGCAATGCAAGGAAGGTGGCGCTAGTTGTCACGGCGAATTTGCTACAAGTTCGCTTTAAGTTTGACGCGTCAAATTTGCTATGACAAGGTAATATCAAATCAAAATCAAACTTGCTGCAAAACTTACGTGCTATCTGAGTTTCGACAGCATCGACAAAGATGGTATTGAAGTTATTATCCGATCTCAAATTCCTAAAAAAAAATGGGAAAAATTATATATAGATTACTTGAGTAGTGCCTTGAAAGTTTTGTGGACATTAGTACATACAGACAATTAGATTGTTTTATTGTTTCTTAGAATTTTTTCAGAAAATTGTCAAATTAATTCAGAAACTCCGCTGCGATTTTTTTACTCATTTTGTTTTTGCGGTCCTTAATTTTTTTACTCCGTGTTGGGGCACGAAGTGTTCGTCCGGCCCTGCCAGTATCCTTCAAATTTAAGCGATCGCCAAATCCAATTGGGTTCCATAGAGCCAAGCAGTGGTGGACTGGCGAGGTAGCCAGCTTGCCCGGTGGCAAGTTGGCCCCTTAAACAGAAGACAATTTGGGCCCCCATGAAATGTGGGAGAGAAAAAAAAAGAACTTTTTCTCTATAGTGAGCTTTTCTAAAGCAAACAAATAAAATAGCCCTGTACCCAAGGCCCATGTTTCGGCATTCAGTCGTTTGGGATTTATTGCCGCCGTAATTCCACCAGCCGAAACAGCGGGTGGTCGAATACCGACCCAAGACGCATACGCAATTACAACTGCCAGTAGGAATTGTACCGAGTTCTCTGTCCACTTCCTTTGACCTTCCGATCATTTACAGATGTTTCTCCAGAATGTTGCGATGGCTGCACAAACCCTCAGGCTTTTGGAACAGGGTACCTCTTCTATGCAAAGTCGAGCCGCACCACTCATTAAAATTTTTTGTTGGTTTCGAAAGCCCCCGGAAAGACAGAAGGAATTACATCCCTTTGTGCAGAAAGGGTGCGGTTCTTGTGAGAGATAGCTATAAAATATACTTTTTTCTTTCTTTTTCTGTAGTTTCATTTTACTGTCATAAATCCGACAAACGAGGGAACTCGCCTGTAGGAAAAGGCTTTCTTGGTTAAAACTGTGACTAGGACACTAAATGACATCTATGAAAAGACGACACTCACTCTTTTCTTTATGCGTTTGGGGGGAGTTTGCGTTTATAAGAGTAAAGGGCCCTCTGTCTTATTGGTCTGACTTTCATGGAAAATAATTGGTGAGAAAAGTGTTATTTCTGTTTTTAGTCGTAAGAGAGTAAAGACACACATACATATGTAGCGTATCTTTCAAAAAGGAAAGAAAAAAAATTTTTGAGAGGTAAGCTGAAATTATCATTTCTCTATTTTTACATTGCTTCTGCAGTAATAAACACGGCTACCAACCGACTCGTCCATCTTATTAATTGTCTTAATTTGATTATATTAACAAACTTTAAATTCTCCAACTTATTTAATTTTTGTTAAGTTAAAAGTATTAATTGCTACAAAAGACCGAGAAAGAAATTAGTTGTGCAGAAAAAGAAGAAAACAGTAGATAGGAAACGTATTAGCCTTTGCGATAAATTTTGATGCAATAGTATGTTTTTGTGTCTAATGAAACTAACGACAAAAGTCTTTACATTCAATTGTTAAAAAAGTCTAAAAAACACGAGATTCAATGAAGATTATTTTTAAAATTTTGCATAATTATAATCTACAATTATTAAGCTTATTATAAAGTGAAAATTTAGCCTCATCATATCAAATAAATGAATTACATAATCTCCAGGAATATTATCTTGCCTCAAGTGGAAGGATGAGCTTAATGTCATTGCTAAAAAGTAAATTTAATAAAATAACATAGAAAATCTATCAGAAACTAAATTTATTTGAAGTAACGAAGAAAGAAAGAAAAAGACTGGAGACTAAAGAAAGAAAAGAAAAAAAAAAAAAACTGGCGAAACAATAAAAATGGACTGCATTTTAACACATCTAAAGAAGTTTTTTACATTATAAGGATGTATTTTGTACAAATCTATAGTTTTACTCGATCTTTATGAAATTTGGCACACATGCTCCTCAAAAAAAAGATGAAAATAATTGTCAACTTTTTAGTCAAAAGTAAATTAAAATTTCAGTAACTTAAGCAAGATTTTGGCGTTTTTTCGCAATATTTTCAAAAAATACTATCTAACAAAATGATTTTTGAATTA
>BGPR01000543.1:448357-523024 GCA_013235015.1 Araneus ventricosus
CCATGAGACAAACTTGTAGTGAACTTGTCATGTCAAGTTCATTGCAAACAAGTAGAAAAAATAGCTTGCCGTTTCAAAATTACTGCACATTCAGGGGCAGTGGCGGACTGGCGAGGTTGCCAGCGTGCCCGATGGCAAGTGGGCCACTTAAACAGAAGACAATTTGGGCCCCCAGGAAGTGTGGGAGAGAAAAAAAAGAACTCTTTCTCTATAGTAAGCTTTTCTAAAGCAAACAAATAAAATAGCCCTGTACCCAAGGCCCATGTTTCGGCGTTCAGTCGTTTGGGATTTATTGCCGTCGTAATTCGACCAGCCGAACAGCGGGTGGTCGAATACCAACCCAAGACGCATACGCAATAACAACTGCCCGTAGGAACTGTACTGAGTTCTCTGTCCACTTCCTTTGACCTTCCGATCATTTACAGATGTTTCTCCAGAATGTTGCGATGTCTGCACAAACCCTATGGCTTTTGCAATAGGGTACCTCTTCTGTGGAAAGTCAAGCCGCAATACTCATTAAGATTTTTTGTTGGTTTCGAAAGCCCCGGAAAGACGGAAGGAATTGCATCCCTTTGTGCAGAAAGGGTGCGTCTCTTGTGAGAGATATCTATAAGAGGTGCTTTTTTCTTTATTTTTCTGTAGTTTCATTTTACTGTCATAAATCCGACAAACGAAGAAACTCGCCTGTAGGAAAAGGTTTTCTTGGCTAAAACTGTGACTAGGACACTAAATGACATCTATGAAAAGACGACACTCACGCTTTTCTTCATGCATTTGGTTGGGAGTTTGTGTTTAGAAGACTAAAGGCCCTTTGTCTCATTGGTGTGACTTTCATGGAAAATAATTGGTGAGAAAAGTGTTATTTCTGTTTTTAGTCGTAAGAGAGTCAAGACATATGTAGCGCATCTTTAAAAAATGAAAGAAAAAAAATGTTGAAAGGTAAGCTCAAATTATCATTAAATTTCCCATTTTATTTAATTTTTGCTAAGTTAAAAGTATTAATTGTTACAAAAGACTGAGAAAGAAATTAGTTGTGCAAAAAAAAGAAGAAAACAGTAGATAGAAAATGTATTAGCATGCATTAGTATGTTTTTGTGTCTAATGAAACTAATGACATAAGTCTTTACATTCAACTGTTAAAAAAGTTTAAAAAACACGAGATTCAATGAAGATTATTTTTTTAAATTTTACATAATTATAATCTACAATTATTGCGTATTATTAAGCTTATTACAAAGTGAAACTTTAACCTCATCATATCAAATAAATGAATTACATAATCTCCAGGAATATTATCTTGCCCAAAGTGGAAAGATGAGCTTAATGTCATTGCTAAAAAGTAAATTTATTAAAATAAAATAGAAAATCTATCAAAAACTAAATTTATTTGAAGTAACGAAGAAAGAAAGTAAAAGACTGGACTTAAAGAAAAAAAAAAAAAAACTGGCGAAACAATGAAAATGGACTGCATTTTAACACAACAAAAGAAGTTTTTTACATTATAAGGATGTATTTTGTACAAATCTATAGTTTTACTCGATCTTTATGAAATTTGGCACACATGCTCCTCAAAAAAAAGATGAAAATAATTGTCAACTTTTTAGTCAAAAGTAAATTAAAATTTCAGTAACTTAAGCAAGATTTTGGCGTTTTTTCGCAATATTTTCAAAAAATACTATCTAACAAAATGATTTTTGAATTACTGGTAATTCAAAAATATCTTTTTAATGACACCAGTTTAATTACAAATTACTGATACATTACCGGTACAAATTACTAAACTATAAATCATCCAAAGAAGTTTGTTTTAAAGGTTCCAGGCTCTTTCAACAGATGCCCTACTAAAGGGCAGCATTTCTCCTTCATACTTTGTCGCTAACACCGTATACGAAATATTTAACTTCCGGAATTTAAAATCAAGTAACTTTAATCATAATTTCGCTATTTTAAACGTAGAAAATTAAGGGGTGTTAAAAAGGATTTATTTAAAGACGCGGAAAAATTAAATATATAATAAAAAAATTAAATTAAATACATAATTATTAAATATTATAGATTTAAATTAATATAATTAAATAAACATATATATATATATATGAATTAATATTATGATTGTAGATATGTGTGGGCCCTCACTGACTCCTGGCAACCACTATTTTCAGACACTGTCCGCCACTGGAGCCAAGTTTGAATCAGTTCTTTCTTGAGTAAACAAAGCGCCAAAAAGAACGATAAAGAATAATTATGGAAACTTTTCCACAAAATTAGGCTCTTATTTTAAGTAAGCATTAAGAGCTGCAACAATAGAAACATGAATTGAACATTCAATTTAATATTTTCAAAGTATCTTTAAGCCATAACATTAAAAACTCCACTTGAAACATTAATTAATATCTTCCAAACAGAGTGTTGAACTTTTGAAGGTTCGCATGACTTAAAATTATCTCCGGAAGTTGATGGGTACGGCGGAAGTTCTACTTTACCGCACATAAACAAATCAGAAAAGTCGTCCATAAGATCCTACGGAGTTCCTTTTTACTGTTTCGTTTAGTCTAATCTTGTTTTTCTCTTTTATTCAAAATATATTTTTTCAACGATTCTAGCCAAACAATATCAAACTATAAAAACTTATAAGTACCTGCACTCTCAAGCGTAAAATTTTCTACAACTTTGTTCCAGGATATTTTTTATGCAACTTAATACGTTATCTATGAATGTATTTATCTGTTGTGTAAATATAGGAAGAAAGATTTTTGCACAATATAGGTATGCGATATTGTACATTGATTGGTTTAAGACTGTAAATACAGCTTTGTAAGGTAGTGTATATATGGGGACAAAGAAGGTACTCCTCGAGAGACAGATTATGCTTTCTGGTATCCCTGAAAATAATATTGTCTTCAAAATGAATGACAACATTGTGTGGATAAATCTTTCAAAACTGTAATAAAGAGCAGGTCTCAGATTATTTCTCTCTTTTTTTAAACAGTCTACTGTTCACAGAACTACTAGTCGTATTAAAATGATTTCTACACCTGTTAAAATTATCTTCTCAATATAAATTTAGTTGCAATTTCTTCCCCAATTTAAACAAACTTTAAAAAATATTTTTCTTATGATTTACAATACTTTAAATTGTTGTAATGAAATTCCAACTAATTCATAGTTTCATCATTGTTTAATCACACTATTTTTCCATTGTTAAAGCTTTGGTTAATAAGTTTGTTTTCTTTGATGCATCTACTCTACAGTTGTTTTGCACTTTCCTACAGCTGGATATTATACACTTTTTACAATGCTTTCAAGCTCATTGAATGGAAATTTTTTCTTATTTCATTTGATAAGTTTTGTACAGAGAAATGTTTTTCATACCTGCTTTAAACTGATACTTTTTATACTGCGATGATGG
This sequence comes from Araneus ventricosus, assembly GCA_013235015.1. Classification (NCBI taxonomy): domain Eukaryota; kingdom Metazoa; phylum Arthropoda; class Arachnida; order Araneae; family Araneidae; genus Araneus; species Araneus ventricosus. The sequence continues at coordinate 451,767 of BGPR01000543.1, forward strand.
ACATTTATATATCATTACATGAGAAATAATGAAAAGAAACTTTTACTCATCAAAAAAATTTAATATTTAGAACATTCTACTCTTTTTTCAATGATTTCTTGATTGTATTTGTGGAAATTTTATTTCATTTTCAAGTAATTTCATTTTTTTCAAAGCATCACATTAATTTTTCATCCAATATTATACGATGTAGATATTTTATAACTTTCCTAACCTGTTAATTTTTACAGGTTATATTTTGGCAACGTGTTGACACTTAACTCTAGACAACTAATATTAAAATGCTTTATTTTGAAAGCATACTTAATAACAGGTAAATTATTATTGCATTACTTCAATTTTTATTAGATTCATATTTTTCAGTCTTATATAGTAATAAAGAAGAAATTTTAAATAATGCATTGTGAATTAATAGTTTAACAGCTGGGAAAGCCAATATTGAGGTGAACCAGTTGGCGGCCAAAAACGACTCTTCTCAAATAATGTAGAATTCCACTGGAAAGTCAAATTTGCCTGTTCATTCCCACAAATGTACATTTTTATGTGGTATAAATTTGCTACTACCATCCATAAGTTTGTGCATAGAGATGTTATTTGGTAGCATCTGATGTTGTGAAATAAAAAGGTGATTTTATTCTGTGTACAAGACAAGTCTGAATTTAACAAAAAGTTGAAGATTTATGAATTAATATAACAAAACGATCATACCCAATGTTAACAAATATTCTTTCATGTATAAAATTCATTTAAATTCTCAAGTAGTCCTGGGGGAAGGGTAAGAAAAAGTATGAATTTGAACAGTACATTAAAAAAATCGCTAAGTGTTTCATGTTAACGGTATATCAAACATTTTTCAAAGTGTATTCCATCAACTGTTATTCATTGCTAACAAATTGATTAGTAATCATTTAAAAACATTAATTTTCTAGAAAAATAAAATGTGTGTCATAAAAAAGATTTATTTAATACTTAACCATTAGTGGGAGTGGCTGGCGTAGAGTCTGCCAGCAAGTTTTTTGTTTTGAATTGTTCCTTCCCGAGTCCTCTCCCTCCCTCTACCCTAATAGGAACATTCCTTGAGTACAACGCATCTAGCCGATTCATTCAGTCTGACTTCTGCCTTCCAATCTAAGCATTTTTTTGCACTTGCATCATGACGGTGAACATGGTATGTCAGAAACCTGTGCACTGCCAACAGATTCGAAGACAAAGACATGGCAGACACATGCAGAAAAACTGATAAGTTAACTAGAGTGAGAGGATTTTTCGACCCTTTTAATGAAAACTGCAAAAAAAGTTTATACATCTGGTGACCAATTCACGATCAACGAAAACTTGGAGCCATTTTGTGGGAGATGCTCCTTTATTCAACTTATGGCAAATAAATTTTATTTTTTATCGATCATTCTTTTTCTCTCAATTATGGTTCCTGAACAGATCAAAGTAATGAACCGAGAAAAATGGGTAGAAATATGAAACAGAGTGGAAAAAACGACCTGGCATACTTTATATGCCGCCCTTGCACGAAGGATTAAAGGATACTAAAATGAACAGGGAAATTTCAATATCATGTTCTTTGTAGAAGTGAAATCATATGAATCCCTTTTATCTTTAAATACTTCACATCTAAATTTATTCTACAGTAGTAAAGACATAAAAATGATCTTTTTTTAAATCAAAATTTGCAATACATGAAATACTAATTATTTTAAATTTTGATGAATATGAAAAGTGATTTGTTTTAATAGAGATTTTAATAACGTGGCAATAATTGGATAAAAGAATTTAGAAAATAATAAAAACAGCTGTGATCAGGTTGTAGAATGTTTTACTGACAAAAATATACAAATATAGAATAAATTCTGATGTTGATGAATTTAAAATGTTTATCTTTTACATTTTTATATAACACATAAGAATGGGAAAGGAGTGTAAATTTAAAGAGAATAAAGAACTGTAGACACTTCATCTGCTGTTGCTCTATGATATAGGTTTTACAGGAGGCATGTCACTAATATTGCTACAGAATACAAGAAAAAGCATATGAATTAAACATGTTTTGTAATAAGAAGTGAAAGTATTGTTTAATGGTTCCTTGACTAGTTGTCAAAAACCTCAATGAAAAACGCAGGATTAGGTCTCACTAAAGAAAAAATAGGGTCTTGCAATGAAAATTATGCAAGATTAATTTGTAGAAATTAAAAGCAGGAAGAAAACTTACTAAGGCATATTGTGAACAATCAGACTGTTTAAGTACAGAATTAAACAATACTAGAATAAACAGATTGTTTAGCTTTTAAATATGTCCAATTGATTTAATTCAGAGTATAACAAGTCCTGCCTTAGAACCCTCTAATGTAAATTCTTAATTCTAATTTAATATTCTTAATTTCAAACCATACAATGCAGAAAAATATACATACAATGACAAATTTTTAATAAATCGTTCAGCAAAAAACAGTTAACTATTAAAGAAAAGAATTGAACAAGCAATACATCATATGTGTAGATAGCAATCTGTTATTCGCAAGAAACTTCTAATTTAAAGGAAGCATTAGCCATTTCAAATTTGAAGCCTCCTAAATCAATGACTTTCATATAATTTAGTTATATGAACTGAATAAAAAATGCATATATAAAAAATATTCCTATGCTGAGAAAAAAAAAATCAAGGATGTCGACAACTTGATAAACATTAAATAAAATATGTGAAACTAGAGCTGAGCAAGATGGATTACAAAAATAATTATAGTGAATCTCAAAAAACCAAATTCAAATGCATTTAATTTATTTTTCTTGAGGAAAAACAGATTCAACTTTAAAATCAATTTCTTTTTTGTCCAAAAAGGACTGTAGCTTTTTTAGTCTCTTCATACGACGGTCTTTGCTCTTGGTTTTTTCTTCACTAGTTTTGGGGCGATTATGAACCCTACGATTATGGTCAGATGACAATAAAGGCCCTTTCCAGCCTTTGAATACATTTGGATTTACCTTCTCAGCAGGAATGAATTCACATTTCAGGAGTTTTTCAAAGAACAAATAATTGTTCATAGCTTCAGCAGCAATTTTAGCAACTTCTTCAGACTGGAATTCAATGAAGGCAAAACCTTTTGCTTTTCCAGTTTTTCGACTTCTTGCAACACGCAGACGAAGTATTTTACCAAATTGTGAGAAATATGCTTTCATTTCTGTTTCATAAAAGCCATGTGGTATGTGCCCAACATATATCACTCCAGGGGATGAATCTTCTGGTACAATTTTCTTTTTAGCCTTTTTTGATTTCTTGGGTTTATCTTCTGAATTTTTGGCTGGGGTTTTTATTTTTCTTCTTACATTTTCAACAAATGAGTTCATCATCTTGAAAGGTCCAAGAGATTTTACTAAAAAGAGAAAGAAAGAACATTAATTATACTACTCTATTACTTAAATGAAACATTTAAAAATATGTAATACAGTCAGACCTCTATTTAACGAAGTCGCTAAATCCAGAAAAAAAAGTTTGTTATTTCGAAAATTCGTTAAATAGAGATTCATCTTTTAAAATACTTTGAACTACACAAAACAGGTTTTAAATTCATAAACACTAAATATTATTAAAAAAAGTAATTAATCACAATTTATTTTGCAAATTAATATCTATTTGTTTTACATATCTTAACCATCAAAAAGAAATATACAAGGAAAACAAGAATAAAACAAAACATAGTCCGGGAATGCACTGTATTTTCAATTTTAAAAAAATAATTTTACATTAAAATTAATGAATTTTAATGACACTATTGCATTAATTATGATAAGTAATTTTAAGCATACATTACCATATGCAACCTTAAATTTAATTACTGATAAAGTCTGTTAATTTTGTCTGAAAAAGTGTTTTCTCTCGTAACACGTCTCGCAACTTTGCAATGCACCAAAAATCCCTTCAGCCATATTTTATTCAAACTGTAATCTGAGTCGGATTGTTTCAAATGATTTTAGCATTTCATCATACGAAGGTTTGTTGATTTCTGCATCATGATCATTTCCATCTTCATCGCAATACATTGCTGCATTGTTTTTATTTTCCACACTGTCCAAAATATCCAATTCAGTTAGTGTTTCCAAGGTTTCAGTTTCAGAATCAAGTGAAATAAAATCATCAATCAGTACATCATCATTAATTTCTTCTTTTTCCTTAGCTGTATCCACATTTCTTTAAGTTCCTCTAAAGGAATATCGTCTTCGTCCTCCGTACTTGCCGAATTCTCATTGCTGACAAAGTATCCAGCTTTGGCAAAACTGTTGCGAATAGTACGATTTGTGACATCATAGTTTCATGCTTTGGAAATTTCTGATATGTTTTCCCGTGAGTTGATCTTTGGCATGGATTGATTGTTCTCAAGCACAGTGATAACTTTTTGCACTATTCTCTTGCCATAGTATATTTTGAAATTTTTTTTATCACTCCTTGATCCATTGGCTGCAGTTTTGATGTAGCGTTTGGTGGCAAGTAAAAAACTGCAACATTTTTCAGTGTTTGGTTGATTTCCTTCGGATGGCCGGGACAATAGTCAAAAACTAGAGAAATTTTGCGACACTCTGCAATTATACGTTTGCCCAACTTTTGAACCCATTTTTTCACAAATTTCTGACAACATCCAATATTTTCTGTTAAAGTCATAATCAACCTCCAAAGATTTTGCGCCTTTGAAACATCTTGGATTTTTGCTTCTTCCGATAACTAATGGTTTCAATTTCTGATGTCCAATCATATTTGCACCTAACATGACAGTTAATCTTGCTTTGCTTGGTTTTCCTCCAAAGCATTTTTCCTTTTTAAATGTTAATGCCTTTTCAGGCAAACGTTTAAAAAATAAAAGCAATAATAAGCAAGCATAAAAATAAAGCAGTCTCATCCGCATTAAAGATGTTTTCTGGCTTACTTTTGCCATTATTCCATGCTTTCTCTTAAATTTTTCAAAGCCATTCATTGCTTCCTCGAAATTCGTCGTATTCCAATCGCTTTGCAAATTGAAGTGCTTTCTCAATTATGAAAGGCCCAGAGATCGGAAGATTTTTATCTCGCATTGTGTGTATCCACTTCAAAACTGCCTTATCCACATCTTTATAGACACATGTTTTTAAACGTTTTGAACAAGAATTCAATGAATCAAAATTTTGCATCTTATCACTATTTTTTATTATGGTTGATAAGCTGTTTAGAAGAATACCAAATTTTAAAGCAATATCCTTTTTCTTCACGCCTTTATCCACCTCATGAAGAATTAAATTTTTTTCTTTGATGCTCAAGCACTTTCGTTTTGACATTTTCCAGCTACAAAAACCAAAATTACCAGCAAGACTCTGATCAACAATCTAGAAAATGGGAGACTAGTTCAAGGACACAGGACAGCTTCATTGTGAGTGAAAGGGGGATATTGAAAGTTTTTCTAGTGAAGTGGACAGTGTGTGTGGGGTGGTGGTGGATAAAAGTTGCACTTCTTGGGTGAAATGACAAAAAATGACAGCGATTTATTGTTCTCAGTGAGTTAGGTGACTGGTAAAACCAGTTCAAGGTCATTGATCACCATAAAATGTGTTAAAAGAAAGAATAAGTTTGAAATGTTCAGAAATATTTTGAGAAATGGGGAGAAAAAAAAAATATTGGATCACAAGAAAAAGTTCGTTAAATAGAGAATGCACTTCGGTATTTAGAGATTATTTTACCAAGAAATTCTCAAAATGTTCTTGGTTCCAAGGAAAAGTTCTTAAATTAGAGAAATTCACAAAATAGAGTCTCGTTAAATAGAGGTCCGACTGTATATACATTATTAAGCAATGTTTGCCTACATAAAATAATGAACTTAAAACTGATAAACACATGGATTAGAATTTTATGTAAAGATATATTTGTTTCATTAAAATCATTGAATTCAATATTGCAATTCTAATATGATGGATATAATTTTCAATGATTGAAAGCCTAATATACCTTTATACCACTACATTATTGCAAATTTATCTACTTTAATTTTTAATATATCATTGAACAAACTTAAATATAACACGAGAATCCTTTTTTCTTCTTAAAGGGTTTGGGGTTTAGCGCAAGAGCCAATATACTGGCTATACAAAGAATGATTGTAGGAATTGAATATTAAAGACAAAAACATAAAATGTTTACCATATAATTATCCTTTCAGATGCTTTGTGCAGAACTGTAACCGCCCTAACTATTTTCAGTGCATATATTTAATTAATTTGGTGCTAATTTATTTAATTTGGTACATAATATTTAAATTCATCAATAATTAAACACAATTTACTTTTAAGCAATTTCAGTCTTCTGGAAAATGCAGGGAAAAACTCAGGTAGAAAACTTAGTTCCACCACAAATTTTTCCTATCCGAAGTATGACTCTCTTTGTAGAGGGAAAAAACTTCTTGGAGGACTGCATTTTTCCTCAGTCGAATTTTTATTTCTTCTGTGCGTGTGCATAATAAAGTGCAGGGGTTTTTTTTTTTTTTTAAATCAACCTTTTCAAATTAATAAGAGATTCTTAAAAAAAGTATATTTTCAGAGATGTCAGAAACAGTGCTTTTAAACATTTTTCACTGTGAAAGTTTTATTTACAAGCCCTGAATTTGGAAATACATAAGAAAATGAAGAATAACTAATAATAAATAATTTAAAGTAGGTTTTAATTGTAATTGCTTTCTTTATAAAGAAAGTATAAGTTTAAATAATTTTAATATTCCAATAAATGATCTTTTATCATATAAATATTTATTTATTTTTATATTAATTCCATTAATAGATTACTATCTTCAATGTATTAAATTGTTATTCAATATATCCTCTAATTCTTTATTACTTTTGGTTCAAACATTTTTGCTTATATGACATTCCAACCATATCTATTTAGATACAGTAAACTCTCGATTATCCGGCATTCAAGTATCCGGAAAGCTCAATTAACCAGAAAAAATTAGAAAATGAGTTTTTCTAAAAGTTTGACATCTGTGCGCCAAAATTCAATGCGTGCGTGCCTTGTTCCATTCACGCGGACAATTTATTTCTGGAATGCAACGTTCGCTCCGCACGGAGGGGCGTAGAAGGAAAAAAAAAAGCAATATACAGTACTGTGACCTACACAGACTCGCTTTATGGGGGGGGTTCAGAAGCAAAAGTGGAGTGAGAACCAAAAAATAATAAATAAAGATCCTCATCTTTCGCGGAAAAACAAGACCTAAAAACAAAAATCGACAGCCTTAAAAAAAAAAAAAAACCCCCAGGGGGGGGGGGGGAATCCAGATTAGTAAGTCTCTTTCTTTTCCTTTATTTATTTACCCTCCAAATACCGGCAGATTTCGATTATGTAATTTCACATGCGGGTTAGTTGGAGGCGCGGGTATTGCGATCTTCTAAAAGAAAATTTATTTTGATATTCAATCTGGGATTTGTTTATGATCACTTAAAAGAGTTTTATTATGCTTTCTGGGTAGAATATTTTTGAGTTTTGTTGGCTATTTTTATATTTTTACAATCTATATATTTACGGTAAAAATTCGGATACAGATCATATATTTTTTAAAAATCTTCAATGTTAAATTAAAATCTTCATAATATATTTTGCAAATACAATGTTATGGAAGATACAGAAGTATTCTTACAAATTATATTTAATGCACATTTCAAAATAACAAAAACAAATTATTTGTCCGAAAAATCCTTTTTAAAAAAAAAAAAAAACCCTACAATCTACCCCCCCCTCCCCATTTTTCCGTCACACTCAACTATCCATACTTTTCAGGTATCCGGAAATCAGAGTTTCCCGAGCATGCCGGTTAGTTAAGCTTTTACTGTATAACTGCACCGAGATCCAAGTCTAGATAGAAAGCGACATCCAGTTTTTTTTGTGCAAGATGGGGGAGGGGGAGGATTATAACCAGTTTAAATCGGATGTCTAAAGGAAGCTTTTTCACATCCTTAGGAACTAAAATCTTTTGTTTATTTGTAAGCTCTATTCTGTGATATAATTATTGCACTATCAAGTCAGACCGTAAATATCGTGTACAACTGACAAAAATGTAAATAAGTTATATCATGTTCATTCACATTTCCAATAAAGCAATACTTATTGAACAGAAATTAAATTCATTTGTGTTAACGGTTCACTTTTTGAATGAAACTTTAAATCTAATAAAATTTAAGTTTATAAATTTATGTTAAAAATAATTTTAAAAATTTGAAAAAGAGAATTTTTTTCCATGACCTAATGGTATATAAATTATTTTTACAGTCTTCCTCCATACAATTTCAGACAATGGAGAACATTAGAAAGAATTTAAAACAATTCAGACAAACTCTTAGGATATTTCTCGGGCATAATATGAAATTTATAAATCAATATATTATAAAAATTCCTTAAGACAATTAAAAAACCCATGCAGTTCACATTAATTCTTGAAAATGTGAGCATTTTCTGAACAATTTTGAAACACTGATTGCAATAAAAGTTCAGAAAAATATTGTCCATCATTAGAAAACTATACTGAAATATGGGAAATGGTAGGTCTACCTGTCGTGTCATGCTGAACATGAATAGGTACATGAAATTATTTTTAAATGAGAAACATTTTCAAATAGTTAGGTTTGATCCAACAAAAATATAACTACCTTAATGCTAATCAGTAATATAGCAAACTACATAGAAAATACATAATCATAAGGATAATATTATATTTTTTATCATGAGGACTAAACTCTTAACAGAAAACATTCTTCAATATGTAACTTAAATAACCCTGAATCAATGAAAATAATTACAGCCATCATATTTTATCCCCATGGCGGTAACAATGTCGCAGCACTGCAAAGGTTTCCTGCAGAAAGATTATCATTTTGGAAACAAATTATATTTTTGGAAGAATTAACATATTCACGCAAAAGCGCAGAGATTGTTCGGCAGAACTAGTTTCATTTTCTGCAGGCGATTAAACACTTTCAAACATTCTGGAACGGAAAGTTGACCTTTCAGCAATAAGGCAGTTTACAACAGGGTGCGTAGTGAGAAATTGCTGCAAAAAGTAAGCACTTTTAAGGACTTTTTAAGCACCCTAGCAAAAACAATTAAGCACCTTTTTACATGCATGCACACTTAGACCCACATATTTTCTAAGCATAGGATGTTTTATAATACTGCATAATTTTTATTGAAAAGTTTAAAATAATATATTTGTTAATTTTAAATATGTAACTTTTTAAATTTTAATATTTATTTCTGTATTTGCACAACGTTTTCTATTGTAAAATAAAGGATGTCTTTTTGGTTTGACAAAAGAAAAATGATAATGCAAACTGTCATTACCAAAAATTAAGTCAACTTTTATAAAATTAACAATAAAAATCTGTGACCTTCCTCGACATTTCTTAAAATTAACAAATTACCAGTTAATTTGGACTGCCAGTTAATTTGCCCCTTCGGGATAACCATTCCAGTATTACAATATATGGCGGTGCCCATTGTTGAAGAAAGAGGGAGCTGGGGAAAATGTCATTAATATTCCAGACACCGAAGGGTTTAAAAAAACATTAAACATATAGTTTTGAAAACTGGTACACATGTTTGTGTCGGGCTTCTGAGGAACTAAAAGTATCAGGTCTTGAAGGGGAGCTCGTGCCGCCATCTTGGATTTCATCCCCCCTTTTTCAGTTTTTTCTCGAATATCTCAAAAACTATTCAGTTATCAAATTACAATTGATGCAGCAAATTAAAAGCGTAAAATTCCCTACAAATATATGCTTTTATTTTTGTTCTATCTTCAATAGTTTCCGAGAAAATGGGTCTCAAAATATGTTAAATCAATTGCAATTTGAAAAATTAATAATTTTCGAGATATTCAAGAAAAACTAAGAAAAGGGGGATGAAATTCAAGACGGAGACGAAAGCTCCCCGACCTCAGGGGACTTTTAGTAAGTTTATCAGGAGCCTCTCACGAATATGTGTACCAATTTTCAAAATTATATGATTTAATGTTTTTTTCACCCTCATTTTGTTCCTTCGTAGACTGGACTATAAGCATTATCTTAACATGTGTTGACACCCCTGGATCTGTCTCACCCTGGATTCCTTCCCAGAATTTTTCCTTTTCGTCGGTTTTCATTCTTAATACATCCTGGAAACGAGGCTTTATGACTATACTTTTGATTTATCGTATTCAATGTCTGAGAAAACAAAAAGAAGACTTGTTTTCTTTGCACTTCTCGAGAAAATTAAGCACTTTTTAAGGACCTTTTTTCAAAATTAAGCACTTTTAAGGTGCTTAAAAATGATTTTCAAATTTAAGCACTTTTTAAGCACTTTTCATGACGCTACGCACCCTGTACAATAATTGCGCACCGATTTCTGCCATTTGACTTGAAAACGGTAGACTTTTTGCTGTTGATGTACTCCTTGCACACATACTGATTTGTGTCAGTCGACTTTATACCGGACTTACATCTGCTTACATGGAAATGAATTTTGGAAGTTTATAGAATAATTTAGGTTATTGTGCTATTAAGAATAACAGAAATTTTCAATAATGCCACGAAAAATAAAGAAATTCATACTAAACTACAACTAAACAGAAATAAATATTAATTGAATTAATAAGTGAAAACAATGAACAACGCTTCCTTGTTGTACAAAATACTGTTGTCAAAACAAATACTTGTTTACTTTCCTGTTTTCAGCTATTTAGTTTTACTAAAATGTTTCTAATTTCATTTCTGGTTATTGTTCTAGTAAAATAAATTAAGTTTTATGATTACATTAAGAAATAAAAGTGAAGTAAAATGAAAAATAATTTGATTTTCAGCAGAAAATGGGTTACCAATGTAGGCAGACACCTTAAGAATTGACTTGGCAATACAACCAAAATTATAATGAGAAATAAATAAATAAATTTAAGATTGCACACAGAACCTGACAAACAAGAGAATGATTATGACTAACAAAATATTTATCAGAAAAACTATAAAATAAATTCCAGAAGAATACCATTCCTTTTGGCAAGAGATCCAAACTTACCAGATCTTCAAGTGACCCTCAACAGGAGAAAATTCATTTGCAACACTTATTTTACTATTTATTTTTATGCTTTCAAATCTGAATTTTGCTAAAAAATGTATAAAAAAAAAATTGAAACTTTATTTTGTTTTTATTGAGTTTAAATTTATATTTACTTACAAATAAACAAATTCTGAATTTTTTAAAAATATAACCTTTTCAAATTGAAATTTATTAGGAAATAAAAAAGTTTTAAATTTTATTTGAGTTTCACTGATATTCCAGGCAGTATAATAATTTTTTCCATGACTTTTTATTTGTTTTAAATCTGAATTTTACTTAAAAACGAATAACTTAAAAATTTTATTGCATTCTTTCTAATTTCAGTTTACATGCAAATAACTAGTTTTGAATTGTATTCGAGTTTCCTTGATATTCATGGCTTCTAATTATTTTTCCAAAAATTTTTTTCTGTTATAAATCCGAGTTTTACTTAAAAACGAATAATTTTGAAATTTTATTTTAAGTCTTTAAATTTACTCGCAAATAAATAAATTTTAAATTTAAGTTAAGTTTCATTGATACTCCTGATTATATAATAATTTATTTTCCGAAATGTTCATACTATTTGATGTTAACACATTGTTGACTGCTGGGTCATTCCATGTCAAATCAACACACTCTATAAACCTCACCATCTCAGATTTTCATGAAATTTGGCAGAGATGTACTATTGATATAGACTTGTAAAAATACCAAATTTAATCAAGATATGAGAACTCCTTTTTGAATTACAGCAATGTAAATTTTCAAAAATTTGCCCCAAAACAGCAAACGGAAATTTTTTGAATTGCTCTAGGAGTTCTCCTAATTGAGATGGAGAGCTGGGACAAGTGTCATTTTACAGCATTTTGCATGCTCTTTCCAATGGTATACAACATACTATAGGTTAGTATCCAAAATCTTTTGTCAAAATTTAAATTTTAAATTTTTCAAAAAGTACATATTTTAAAATTAATTCCATGAATAGTTTGTATTGTTGTAAATCACCTGGCAAAATATTAATTTGGGATGACAATGGGTTAATAGTTAAAAAAATTTTAAACTGAAGCTTGTTTTTCATTAATTCCCTGTATTGAGCTGAATACAAGAAAGCTAATATTTACACTAGCGTGAAAATAAATATGAATGCAGAATACAGTAATAATACAGAAGAAGAATACAGTAATGAGTCTAAAATAATTAAATCGTACATGTTTTTGTACTTTGGCAGAATACTTACTAGCTTTTATGATGAAAAGTTATTTTTACTTAATCAAATTCATTTTTCTGCAAAACATAGCCGAGCCACCAGTTTCCTTCATAGACAGTGGTGATGTAACCCGATATGTCTTCTAATTTCAGTTTATTTGGATATTTTGACACTTCTTTTTCTGAACCCTGCAAATCATATGAAAAGTATTTCTCCAATAATGTTGGTGTAGTTTTGAGAATGAATGCATGATATTGCTTGGTTTCTTGGATAGCCAATGCTTGATCAAAGTGACTGTTCAAGAACAATTCTGATTCAGCATATTGCTCTTGGGTTGAGTAGGCAAAATCTACCTTGGTAATATCTTCTTCAGTGCACTCAAAAAGTTGTTGTGGGGTTCGAGTTTGATTTTTATATGGTCATTGTAAACTAGGACAAGCTGCCAATCTCTTTATTGAATCCCCTATGCCTTCGCAAGACCCTTTTCCATGTGTTGTGACCGAAAAATAACACTCTCCTTTCACTTTAAAATCTTCCTTATGAAAGCAGAAGTTCAAAAAGTTTCTTATTTTTATATTGGGTGGCAGACCCATCTGAAAAATAAAAAAAAAATCTTGTTTGAAAGTTTTTGAAATTTAGATGTCAGAAAGGGTAGAAGTTTTTTTAAAGGTGTAAACAGCAACTGTGTTGTGCTCTAGGCAGTCAGAAACAACTACGTAAGTAACATGTTCAACTTTGTTTTCCTGTTTGAAATATATTACAAAAGGATGGTTTGTGACCTGTTGGCTTGTCCAGTGATACCTCTGTGCTTCATCTTGCTATGCTATAATTTTCAAAAAAATCACAGGCGACAGCAAACTCTTTGAGATATCCTTTTCTGTAATTAAAGAATGCTCCCTGCTGTTTGGCAATGAAATTGTGCTGAACCAAAAAAGACAACTTGCTGCAGAATAAATCAATACATTTTTCTGAATATTTCTCTAAGGTTTTTAGAAAGGAAAGGATCTCTAGGAAACTTGTCTTTGGCAAACTGAAACCACTGGTGGAACTTGTTCAATCAAATTTACAGCAAAGGATTCTTTCAAAATTGTACTTATCTCAGTTTCACTTGAACAGTAAACACAGTTCCCCATATGTTGTAATCAGTTGTTGATGGGTTAGAAAGTACTTTTGGTAGGCATTGCTTGTAATTTTTTATGTTGCCATTTGTTACAGTATTCATTTTAGCATTGCCTGTAATCAATTTGACATTTTGGTAAGTTAGGCATACACAAACAGAGTGTGTGCCGCTTTGACCAACTAACACACAATGTTATACGGTCTCAACTCAGCAAATTTAGAGAAACCTATTTTTATGCAAGGAAACTTGTCTTTGAAATGCTTGTAAGCTTCTTTAAAGTATGAAAAACACCTAATATAATGAATGAAATTCTTAGGAAATTAAGATTGAACAAAGAAGGAGCAGTTTAAAGAAGCCACCAGATGAACTTTTCTTCCTTGTGCTGTCCAGAAAACTGCTCCTTCTTTGTTCAACCTTAATTTCTTAAGAATTTCACTCATTATGTTAGGTGTTTTTTGTATTTTCATTGTTATCTCGGTTGCTTGCAGCATTAGCATGCTCCAGATGCTTTGTTTATGTCTTATTTTAATTTTATTTGTATTGATTTGTGTTTTTACCTTTAATGTCATTATTTTATCTGTTTATTGTTAAAGTATGAGCTAATAAGTATTGTGCCAAGTACAAATATGTATGATTTAATTATTTTAGACTAATTACTGTGTTCTTCCTTCAGGTTAGCATTCATATTTATTTTCACGGAAGTGTAAATATTAGCCTTCTTGTATTATTCAGCTCAATACAGGAAATTAATGAAAAACAAGCTTCAGTTTAAAATTTTTTTAACTATTAACCCATTGTCATCCCAAATTAATATTTGGCCAGGTGATTTACAACAATACAAACTATTCATGGAATTAATTTGAAAATTTTAAAATATGTACTTTTTGAAAAATTTAAATTTTAATTTAAATTTTGACAAAATATTTTAGATACTAACCTATAGTATGTTGTACACCATTGGAAAGAGCATGCAAAATGCTGTAAATGACACCTGTCCCAGCTCTCCATCTCAATTAGGAGAGCTCCTAGAGCAATTCAAAAAATTTCCGTTTGCTGTTTTTGGGCAAATTTTTGAAAATTTACATTGCTATAATTCAAAAAGGAGTCCACATATCTTGATCGAATTTGGTATTTTTACAAGTCTATATCAATAGTACATCTCTGCCAAATTTCATGAAAATCTGAGATGGTGAGGTAAATTTTGTTCAAAAACTTTGTTGATTTGACATGGAATGACCCTGCTAACAAATTAGATGCAAGTTCAGAAAAGGTCAAACATGGATATCAAAAGATGAACATTTAAATTTTTGCAAAAATTGATAATTGTAATATTTTTTGGTTGTCGTCAATAGGTTCATTTTTTACTGTGAAACGCATTAGAAATACCTTGGACACCAATTTCAATGTTGTTCAGAACCCATTCATTTTTGTCATCCTCTGTAAAAATTTTAAAATATCAAAAGTCCCCTTTTAAAATAAATCGAGTCGTATGTTTTTTTATTTAAACACTAAATAAAGCTGAATTTGTTAATCACTAAAGGCTTTATTCTGAGTTAACTCATCATAAATACCGTAGATTACAAATGTAAAAGTGAAGAACCCTTAAATTAACATTATATTATCTGTTAATATTCCAAAGAACTTATATTCCAATACTCTGTTAGCCTTTTCAGAAATTGTTGAAACAAATTAAAGATAATACAATGAAATTTAAGAAGATGGACAGACATAGCAAAATCTGTATGGCCAAACTTGTTAACTACCTCACACCAAACACTTGATTTTTTTTTCTTTTCAATGACATACTCTTTCCCCAAATTTACATTTTTAGGATAAATTACTTTCATCTAGTTTCGTTAGCAAAGGAATAACTGATCACGATTTATTACATTTTTCACTGTAATTTTGGAATTAAAAATAAATTTCAGAACCATAGTTATATAAACAATATTAAATAATAAACAGAAAACTTATCAGTAACAAGATAAGGAACTTTCAAAATAGTCAATAAAAGTAAACTGCAAGAAAAGGTCACCATATAAGCATTGCATTTACAAGCATTGCCTGTAAAATGAACATATGCAAGTTTAGAAACTACTTTCAAACTAAATTGCTACATGATATGTAATATAATTTGAATAAACTGAACAAACATTTTACCTGATACACACAAAATAATTAATGAAACAATAATTTTAGAATTTCCATGTGTTTCACGTTGTTGAAACTGTTGCGTAGTGTTTTGCAGTTTCAGCTACAGTTAATCTTGAGGTAATCCGTGCAGTGACGAATTTTGTTTAAATATGACAAAAAATTTGCACAAAATTATATTTGGAATATATTTTCCTTTTTTGTTTGAATATAATAAAATGATTTCAATGGAAATATTTCAAATAATTTTATCAACGGATACAAAGAGTTTAAATATAATGTTTTTCTTTACTAATACGAAAGTGGCATCATATGTATAGTGTTGTAAACAAAAACAAGCTAAATGCGGGGGGCGGTATTAAATACACTTGGAGGATAAATTCGTGATTTATGAATTAATTTCATGGGAAAAATGAGATAAATTATTCTTATCATTTTTTGTTTGATTCTCTGTTTTGTCGCGTTGAGCTTTTCTTTTTCATCTATTTTGTACTTAATTTAATGTTTTTTTTGTTGGAATTTTGTGAGAGCGATAGATTTTATGTTAAAAACAAATGCGCATATTTTTTTCTACGTAGTCTTCTGATTAATAATGGCAATGGAGGCAGTTGTCTTAGCAGCTATAACCGTTTTAACTATTGTATTTGTTGGATCTTTGTTTGCCTTAATAATGGTTTGTCGTCATAAATATTGTCGACCTTTTGAATTACTAGCACATCAGTTTAAAGACGCTAGGTAAGAAAAGCAACTAGCCTTTTTACAGTCAAAGCATGTTTTTTCGTTAATATTTTTTTCTGAAATATGCATTTACATCCAGAATTAAAAAGAAAATCTGTGTTTGTTTCAATATATATCAAAAGAATTAATGCTTCGGTTGTTGTGAAGGAAATGAAATTTTAATGGGAAGGCACTGCTGTCTTTTCCTATGTAAAATCGGAAGGATCATTAAATATCAGGTTTTTAAAAATTGAATTTATGTTCGTAATTGTCCAGTGAAGCTTCAGTTTTAATGTTTTATTGCAATCGTTCCGAGCAGTGAAGGAGTGCATTAAACTGAGTAGTAAAGAAATTACTATATGCAAGCCTAAATATATTTAGTTTTAAAAGTCACTTTTTATTCTTAAATTGTTTATAAGTATTTTAATCTCTTGCTAATAGAAATTGTAGAAGTTTTTGATGATATTCTTACTGATATACAAATGAAAGAATTTTTTTATTATTAGTAATAGTTAATACTTTTATATTCACTAGAAAATGCTGCATTGCAATTCCATTCAGATTGATGCATTCTGTTCAGAGGTGTAGTTCAAAAATTTTGCATATCTATTGATTTTATATAGGATGGCCTACACATAAACATTGCCTTTCAGAAAGGACAGTTCTTATGTGTATTAGTCTTTTATTTATCTGGTCTATTAAAAATGATGGAGATAATATGAAACTACTATAAATTTAATAGATTTTATTAGTAGAACTGCAGAGGAAAGGTAATGTATTGTTTTTTTAATAGTTTGGTACTCCCTTGTTATAGCGGAAGCAACTGCCAGATATTCTCTAAAATTTCATCACAATGAAATCATAGCTGTGATCTGCTTGGTGTAATCCAAAGTTCGCCAAAGGTTGGGGGCTGCTATAACACAGAAGTATCAATACTTTTTTCCCAAGATGTTATTTCTCAAGCTTTGTTTTAATATCATTATTTTACATATTCTGAAATATTGTCACTTAATTGTGTTTAATTTAGGAGATTAATCTCCCCTTAAAGTGGCACCATCCTATTCCATTTTGAATCATCATAGAGTGTTATTTGAATTTTTCAGTAGCGTAACCACCAGGGGGCAAAGGGGGTATAGATGTCCCAAACACCCTGGAATAAAAAAATTACTGTGTTTATGTCATTTTTTAAGCAAAATATAATGATGGGGTATAAAAATAATCCCATTCTCTGTGCACCATATACACTTCCTAAGCCGTTAATGATGACTGGGGTAAAAAAAACATTCTCCTGGTACCACTTACCCTTGCTACGCCACTGGCCATGATGACAAAATGTTAGTGGGTCTGTGTCACTTTTTTAAAGCCAAATACGATCAGGGGCAAAAAATTGCCATACCCCAGTAACCGTTTACACAGGCTAAATCACTAATCATGATTGGCGGGGAGAGGGGTAAAAAAAATCATATTATGACCCGGGTGCCACCTACCCTAGTTTATGCCACTGGAATTCTTCAGTGTGTGGTTTGAATAAATAAGAAAACCTTACAATTTTTTATTTGAATAGATTAAAACAATCTTTCTATCTAATAGGGAAAACTTATTCACTGACTGAGGCTTTTATATCATATGTATTTACTAGATATAATATTACTCTTTCAATAAACTTCATTTTTTGTCAGTTCAGTCGTCTGAGATTTTAATGTTACCAGTTACAGTGGTAAGGAACAATGGCCTTGCTAAATCGATTATTATATGTATTATTTTGAACATCAAAAGTACTTAAAAATAATTCTAGATTATTAGTTTCCTTTTGAGTTCATTAAAAATTGTTACTACTATTAGATAAAAATAATTGATGCTATTAATTTGACATTTTTATATTCAAATAAAATGTCAGTTATATAAAGCCTTTTTTATGATTGTTACTACAGTACAACCTCAAAAATCCGGACTGCTCGGGAGTTTGGAAGGTTCGGATTTTGGAAATTTCCGGATTTTAGATAACGTACTTAAACCAATAAAGATGTCAAAGTTCTGATGTCACCGTGCAGGTAACTTGCATCACAATTAAGTCTGCATGTGCAGACATCTTCAGAACAGACCCGGGAGTCACAAGACAACAGCAAATGGTTACCTTGGTAACACTTCTGACGTTGCAACTAATCGATACGTATGCTAATCTACAAGTTGACGTCAATTCCAACAACTCCATATAAAAACACGTTTCAAACAATAAAAACATAAAGAGACATTAAAAAATGATACAAAGACAAAAAAATAGTAGTTTAAAATGAATAGAATGACTGGAATTTCCGCATCTTGCCTCAAGCATTCTAGTTTAAAATTTATTTAGCTAATTTTTTTCTCCTCGTGTTCAAAAAAATTGTCTGATTTTCGGAGGTTTCCGTATTTTAGAAGTCTGAATTTTTGAGGTCAGACTGTATAAGAAAAAGTTGTATATACTAAATAGTAGTCTCAAAAATCAAATCATCTTGAAACTGTTGAACATATCTTTGTGTAAGTCAATGATTTATTATGTATATAAATCAATCAAATAAACCTTGCTTTTTTATTGATATTTTAGGCCAGAAATACATTTGATTTCTAATGAAGATAGTACAGATATGGAACTTGATGATGTGAGGCTTCACCCAAATATCGAAAAGATTTTAACTGATGAACAGTGGGTGGATGATGCTACGTAAGTCATTTTTATTATAATAATAACAAATGATGCGCTGAATGCTTCAGAGGTTTTTTTTATTGCAATTTTTTTTTTTAAAAATTAGTTTTTTGAGTTTCTCATAGTTCCTAATATACCTAACTTAAGGTAAAAAAATCACCCTATTAATTTTTTTGTGATTATTATTTCTCTCTTGGTTTTGAATGAAAATATATATCCAGATAAATATGAAGAGAAATTTTTAACATTTACTGTTTTATCATAATAATTGTTTCGTCATTCTAGTGGCCTTATTCCTCACTGCTTGGCAATTCTAAAGAAATGTCACCATCTGACAGAAAGATTAGTTGCAATGATGATGACTCGTGTTCCACAACAATCAAACCAAGATCTCAATGAAATTATAGATGTTGCCAAAAAAATTAGTCCACGTGTAGATGATGTTGTTAGAGCCATGTATCCACCTCTTGATCCACGCTTATTAGAAGCAAGGTATTTTCGCAATATGTTTAACAATATTATGTTCAGAAATTGTTGTTTTGCTTATTTTCGTGGTAGTTCAATACTGTTCTAAATTTTTAGTGTGAGAATCTTAATTATTGAGATTTTCATTTTAAATTCATACTTTCCTTTTCAATACCTAATTGTTATTTGAACTTTCTCACTACTTTAGTGTACCTCTAGTTATGTTATATAATCTTTTCTTTTTCTTATATTTAATTTTCCTGCAATAAAAAAATATTTTAAAAATGATTTGTTTTTCAAACATTTTCACTTATCATCTTTTTATTTGATGCCTACAAATAATGTAATAAATGATACATTAAGCAGAAATTTTAAATATCTATATCACTAATAATTTCTGTAAGAGGTCCAAATAATTAGTTTTTACTGTGCAGTTAATACTTATAAGATTTTTTTCTTTTCTTTTGCTTTCTGTGAAATGAACCTATGTGTTTAGAAACTTATTAATTTGTTATATTCTGTTTTAATATTAATATATTTTTTTGATTTTTGTGGTTTTCCTCTGATAAAGCTTTAACTTACAATATCACCTTTGGGAAGTGTTGTTATACTTGTTTTATTTTCTTTTACTTTCTTTGTATCCATTCCAACTTTTTTACCCCCTATGCAGGGATCCCTCTTGTATACACACTTCTGCAACATACAAATTTCATTATTTTTAGCTCTGCTCTTTATTTTGTCAAAATAATATTTATAAAATAAATTCTTTAGTATATATATATAGTGCCTCTCTTGGGCAATTTTTTACTTTCTCATATATGAAGTATATGAAGAGAAAGGATTGTATTCATTAAAAAATTTGAACTTGAGATTTTGATGAATCTCCGTCTTTTAGACCTCCCTGAGTCCGAAAAACACAATTTTGGAATAATGTCTGTCTGTCTGTGAACACGATAACTAGAAAGCAGTTTGAGTTAGAGGGATAAAATTTGGTATATGGTCTTTACATAACATTAGTAGATTTCTATCAAATTGTGGACGAAATCTGTTTACGGAAAGTCTGGCTGTCTGTCCGTGTTCACATAAACATGATAACTCAAAAACTTAAATAGCTACATGGATGAAATTTGGTACATAGTTTTATCATCATGAATCTAGATCAGCATCAAATTTTGGACTAAATCCGTCAAAGGGTTGACTGTTTGTTGGTCTACATATTCTCATGCATGTGAACACGATAACTCGTAAACACAATGACTTGAATAAATAAAAAGTGGTATGAGGTCTTCTAACCCTAATTGTAGATCTATGCCTAATTTTCGTTTCAGTTGGTTAGAAAAAAAGTTCAAATTGCATATTCAGTTTCTTCACCATATTGCTATGCTAAAAAAAGACGCGATTGCTTGGCATATTTTTTCCCCACCAATGTTAGGGCATACACGAGAAAGTTTAGAGGAGTCCACTCCAGCTGGCTTAACATAAAATCAAAGACTTGCAGAATTATACAGTAAATTAACTTGCAATGGTAACCAACTACATCATTACGTAGTCAACGCTGACTGAAAATTTATGTATAATCATACATTTGTAATGTTATATTATAGATGTATGGCTCTTATTCTTTCTGTGACACATATGGCTCTGGTTATTCGCTCAGTATGCCAGTTAAGAACTTGCAACTGGGTAGAAGCTGCTTTGACAGATATGGAAGAGAATCTCCAAGTATGTTCATGTTCTTTTCTTTCTCTCCCTAATAAACGAAACAGTAATTTTCCTTTCATTGTTAAAGTTTCAAAGAATAGTAAGCTACTACACCTGTAATTATTGAGATCATACAAAAAAATCTTCCTTCATAATGATTCATTTTATAGTTATCTTCCACGAATTTCTGAGTATCCATTTATTGACAATGTATAACATTTAAGAATGGAGTCATTTCACATGAAGTGACAGAACGCCGCCCCATGCCCGTCACACAACAAATGTAACTGTGTTTGTCATATAATATTTAACTGCACATACTGTGCTATGATGACCTTTTTTTCCCCTGCAAGATGTGTAATGGATTTCAAAACTGTAATTAATTAAATGAATTTTAAAGGATTAAAACTAGATCATACAAAATTTCATTAAAATATTACTATTGAAAATTAACACAATTTCTTTTAACAATATTTCAAAAAAATGATTATTCAGAAAACATTTATGAAATTCCTTTTAATGAAAAAATCAGTAGGAAGAGTGGAATTTGTCACTGATATTATATTTTTATTTTGAAGAAGTTGACATAAAAATTCATTTAAAATGAGAGTACACTTATTTCTAGTTGCAGCAAATCTTTATATTATGAAGAGATATTATTCATGTTAAGTATTTTCTCTGAATATTTATTATGTTCTTGGAAAATATTTTGCATTTTTTGCTTCCTTTTTTTGTGCTTCATAATTGTTTGCATTCATTAAGGTTTGTGTATCATAAAATATGCAAATTTGAAAGTTCTTAATTTAGGAGATTTTAAGCAACATTTTGGTAGTGTTGGAAAGAAAAGTTTGATTCGATCACAACTCACATGCAGTAAATACGCTAATAAATCCACTTTTTTCCTAATATAAATTAAGTTTTTAAACTTTAACATACTCTTCAGTATTTATAAATATTTTATAGTAGATAAATATAGAAGGCTTGTGGCTATTTTGGTGGGTTTAACCCCTCTAAGCTTGCAGTTATTTTGATCTTAATTGCTTTAAAATTTTAAAAATTGCTTTTAAAATAAATAATTGGATCTTTAATGTGTTTAATCTAGTCTCTGAAATCTTAAGATTATTTTATCCATGGTAGTTTAAGAAATTATATACATGAAAATGAATTCTTTGCTTTTGAACTGAATGAGAATAACGAAAAAATATGGCTCAAACACTTAGAGGATTAATAAAGGGATTTAAAATCTTTGGAATCATTATTAGATTTATCATTACATATAAGGCATGAATTTAAGAGAGATATCAAATATTTTTCAAACTTTTAGAACATTCCTTAGAATAAAGCTAATATAAATTTAATGATGACATGGTTATAAAGGATCTTAGTTTAGGGGACTCTTTTTTTATTTATTGAAAGATGTGAAAATTATAATTAATTTGTAAGTAAATTTCTATGTTTGATTTCAAGCTACATAATTGGTTTTAACTGTTTTGAATACCATATTTAGAAAAAAAAATTTCTGTCGTATAGAAAATCGTGAAATGTTGGGGGGAAATAAATAGTATCATTAAAATTGCTTTTCATCTACTTTTACAAAGCCAGATTCTTACATTTAAGTTAGTGTGTTAGATACATTACAGTACCAGATTCAGAATTTGAAACAATAACATTTTAATATGAAATATTTACTTATAATTTTGCTGTTCAGAGGTCAAGAAAAACACTATTTTAACGTTTAATTGATTGACAGAGCATTCATAATATCATTTTGTTGAAATGTTCTAATTTCTTGTCAATCTATTGAAAATATTAATATTCGAGACTAACAAGAATAAAATTTACAACATAATTAATATCATATCCAATAAGGTTGATAGATTGAAGAATTTAATACATATATTTAATGCTTCTAAAAGAGCCAAGATAGTTATTTTTTGTACATTTCAAAGTCAGAATTGGAGATGGTAACAAATTTGATCTTATTTTATTTACATAGTATGAAAAAAATCCTTCTATTAGATCTCTTGAAATTTGAGTAGATAAATGCAATATCGTCTTCTGTCTATATACAAAAAGATAAGTTGAAATTGTTCACATTTGTTATGAAATGTGTTGTATCAGACTAATTATAAATCCTATATGTGTTACAGGCTGGGAAGAAAGGAGGCTTTATTGGTCCAAAAAATAATTTTAGGTTTATTCCAGTTTCTATATCTTCAAAACCTCTCCTTTCACATGAACACAGTATTAAGTCATGAAACTTTTTTTTTTCATCTTACAGTGGATTAGAAACTAGATACAGTTGAACCCCAGGAATCTGAACCAATTGGGGCTGACCTCTGTTCAGATTCCTGGGAATTTGGTAAAATACTCGATGTACCAAATGCTGTAGAGTATTGACTCTGGGTGCTGTGTGAAGGTGTATGGAAAGAGCATGCGACAATTCATGCAGTACGCTGGCAAACAAGTTGAGGGTAAAAAGAAGATATCTGGGTTTGTTTCTACTAATTAAAGTGCTGTAATCATTCTTAAACACCAATTCGAATGCCTCTTTTAGGTTAGGAATAAATATTAACGTTGTTTCTGATTTGTAATTGTTATTTTCCCTTCATGTTTTAGTAAAATTTTTTTAGCACTTCCAACACTATTGATTTGAGAAATTCAATGGTAACGCTGCATAGAACAATGAAAGACCATTTCAGTAGCATGTTTAATAAACATGTTTTTCTTGCTTATTCTATTTTATCCACTAACCCACTTTCTTTCCATCCTCTCACATATATGGATTTGTTGGTATTCTCTACAGAATTTATCCAACTTTAAAATACTGCTGTTGGAATTGCATTTTTTTTTTCATTTTAAAATTATAAACTAAAAATAGTATCAAATTCAAAGGTTTTATTTCTTTTCATTTATTACTTAGCTAAAAAAAGTTATGTAATACAAAGAGAGAATCCCCATCTCTCTTGGGCACCATTTGCCCAAGGCTTTGGTTGCCGCAGGTGACAATTCACACTTGGTATTATATATTATTGCAAATAATGGATCATGTGCATTATTTGAAATCTTATAAAGCATTATCTTCATGCTAATGAATTTTTTGTAGGTTTTACGAGAAGCTGGCATTGCTTTGGAAGCAGCATCTTCTCATCAAATAAATGGAATATCAACATTAGAGTGCAATGAGCTTAATCCATCTGAATTTCTTACCAGTAATGCTGCATTAGCTCGAAATTCATTGAACTCAAATCAGTGTTGATATCATTGTACTTTTTTTCCCGTTACTTTTTCTTTTTTACACCTGTGGTATATTATACATGCTATGCTACTTTTTGTATTATATGGTTTCGTTCTCATGTATTCTTTATCTTTTATTGTGTAATAAGTCCATTATATATATATATATATATATTCTTGTTTCAAAAACGGTTATTAGTTCTCATCCGTCCATTCTAATGCATTTATTTGTTGCTGTTGTTAATTATACACTTGATATATAAAATGAATTCAGTATTAAATCTTCTTGTAAGTGTTAAGATTTTACTGATAATAAGAATAATGGTCACCAGTTAGTCATCAAACTCTTTTAACATTTGAAGTTTTTATTCTTATTAATAATTTGAAACTTTCTAATGAAAGAAAATAATTGTCGAAATACTAATATTTAGTTAATGGGACAATTAATATACATAAAGCAATTGAGGAAATGCTGCTTTATTGAAATTGATTAGAGATCTGCTGCATTGTAATTGGTAGTAATCGGAGTTATGTGGATTGCATTAAGGCCAGTTTATTTAATATATTTATTAATTGCTGTAAAATTAAGACTAATTCCCCCCCCACACACACACACACCTATTTTTGATTATGTTATGCAATTGTTTTTTTTTGGTTTTTTTTTTGTCATTGTAGAAGTTAAATTTTAAACAGAAAAAAAAAAACTGAATTTTTATGTACCGAGTCTTTGGAATTGTACTTGTAAAAGAATTAATAATCTGTGTAGACAGTCTTTCTGTGTTGCAATCTTTGTACAGCTGTCTTGCATTTTGAATACTAAATGGTATATTTTTGTACAGTTTTTGATACATTATAATAAATGTTAAAAAGATGCCTATATCTAAGGCTTTTATCTTGCATTTAACAACCAGTTTGCTTTTAAATACATTTCTTATGAAAGATATTTTGAAAGGATTTTTACATTCATGTTGATGTGTAAAATAATATTGTTTTGTTAAATAAAATTTCTTGGATGTTTTTGATCAGTTTTTATTATTTCCATATAAAAAAATCCAAGATCTATATTGCATGATGAATATATATCTTATTTTACCTATAGTAAAGAATTTGGAATTTCTCTAAATTTAAATCATATTACAAAAGTCTTTTTTTTTTTATTTTGACAAAATGTTTCATCCTTTTTTTATTTGTAAAAATTTTAGTATCCTGTACAATTTTTACGAACATTTTAAATAGTTTGCATGTTGAAACATATGAATTTACGGATGTAGTAGTACTGATAGTATTCACATTCATAAATTAATGCTATTATTTGTGTCGTATAGCTGCAAAAGTAGCCATCTCCATTTTCAAAAATAAGTTTTTTTTTTCCAAGAGTTTTAAGTTCATTTTACCTTTTTCATACCGCACCACCTAAAATTGCTTATTGAAACACATTGGCGAAATGCTTCACATGTCATGTAGCTTATTTTTTAAATCTCATTTTGAGTAGATGCGAATGAAAATCCACTTTTCTCCACAAAGTTCTTGTTTTGGAGATGGATACTTTTGCAACTACATGACACATTTGAATTTCTTTAACACTAAGGAATATGTAACATAGGAAATATCTTTTTTCCCTCTTCATTTAAAATGAGAGGAGCTCATTGTCTGTACATACACTGTCTTTGGAAACAATCACTCTGTAAGCATTGTTTTCAGACAAGTTAAATATAAAAATTCATTGTTGTTGCAGGAATAGAAAAAAGAAAGATTCTGGGTTGTTGCAGCTACACATTCTGAATGATAATTGTCATAATACTCATTAGTTTGGAATAATTTGTGAAATGAAATTACACACATTATCTGTTTTCTCATAATTCAAGTTTTGGTGCACAAAAACTAAAATATGGTTTCTGCCTTCCATACATGCAGAAAATATTTTTTCCCATAAGAATATAAATATCTCACATTGAGTTGGTATATCTGGTTCTTTTATAGTAAATGAGATATTAATGAAAGCTTGCAAAAATAAACAAGATTTAATATCCATAAGTAAGATAGTCATTTGATGACTAATAGAAAATAGGATATCGGATTTTTTTTTTTTCAAATTAAAATTCTACATTATTTTTCTGCTAATATTTATTAAATATCACTTTTATAGCTTACAAGGAGAGGGCACGACTTGGGAAATTCAATATGGAATGAAACTTGGCAGATTAGTAGCATACCATTAGAGTGTTCACCCATTCATCTAAAAAAGTGCAATGGCCAGCCAATTCGTAGGAAATGGCCCTCAAACTTTGGGCACAACTTATGTACCAGTAATTCTTCACAAGCAATCAGCGTTCAGATAGCTTAGATGGCAGTGTGCTCGCCTACTAATCACAAGGTCCACAGTTCGTTCCTGGCTGCGATTTTTTTATTTTTATCTTTTTCAAAATTATTTCAAATTAAATTAAAAATTTTAAAAAATATTTTATATTAAAACTTGAATTATTTTTATGCAGAAAATAACTTTATTTATATGATACTTGAATTACAGATAAAATAATAATAAAAATACTATATAAACAGCAAAATAATTATAAATACATCTTTAATGGTGATAAATATCAACTCTAATGACTCGCATCATAAAACATTTTTGTTTAGGCATTATCCTTCATAAATTTTAGGAGAAGTTTATTCTACATTTATTAATTAATTTTCATTATATCTTTCATTTTGTACTAGTATTTGTATATTTCTACATTAAATCATATAAAAAAACCAGAATAATAATTATCATAAAAACATTGGAAACAAAAAATATTTTGACATCGTGCGCAGTTGAAAAATGACCATTGTTCACAAGAGCAACAGTTCTTTAGATCTATAGGAATACAAACTTTGTTCACATTAAAAATTATCTCTATTTCATTAGAAAGATTGACCGTTTTTTAAAAAGTTTTTCAAAATTATTACAAATTAAATGAAAAACGTTTAAATATTTTTAATTAAAACTTTAATTTTTTATGCATAAAATTACTGTTTATTCATATGATACTTGAATTATAAGTACTAAAATAATGATAAATATGATTTATTACCTTTAAAGTTATAACTACAATTATTGACATCATGAAAGATATTTTTTAGGATTCATCATTCATAAATTTTATAAATTCATTCTACAAATTTCATACGATAATGAGTAAAGACATTTACTCATTGGTCCCATTTCAATTATTGAAATTTTGGACCATCTGCCTACACCTTTAATACATTAACAGCTGCTCTCTGCTATTTTTATTCCAGCATTAAAATATTGGACCACCTGCATATGTATTCAATATTAACATCTGCTCTCCACTGTTTCCAACATAAAATAAGAACGAAGAATTTGTGAATATAAAAACCCAATAATTTAAAACTTTCAATGAATTTAGAATGATATTTTTAATTATAGTTAATATTTATCACCAGATATGGGGATGAAATTTGGCATGTGATCTTTACACATAATTTGTAGGTTTCTGTCAAATTTTGGACAAAATCCGTCTACGGGAAGTCTGTCTGTCCACGTTCATGTGAACACTATAACTCAAAAATTTGAATAGCTAGATGGATAAAATTTAGTACACAGTTTTATCGTCATGAATATAGGTCCGTATCAAATTCTGAACCAAATCCGTTGAAGTGTTGATTGTATGTCGGTTTGTATAATTGCATATTTTTAATCGCAATAACTTCTTAACAAAATTACTTCAATATATGAAATTTGGTAAGTGGCCTTCTTACCTTAATTGCAGATTTGTGTCAATCGGTTAAAAAAAAAGCAATCAAATGGCATAATTAATTTTTGTAATCCAATTCTCCATGCACATGCGTATTGGTAACAATCTCTGTGCATGCGGAAGATATTGAGCGAATTATGTCACTTTGTCCTTGAGCCAGCAAGACTGGAGCCTAGCAGTGTGTGATAGATGCTTTTAATTGGTATGCATCTCTTTGAATTGGAATCTTTACCTAAATATTTAACAATCACTATAATCTACAATGAAAAACCTTCTGATAGTCATTGGATTCTGGGTTACAGTAGGTTCGAATTTTTTTATCCACATGAAGGGAAGGGGAAACAGCACCTTTTTGGGGAAGTATAAGAGAAAGTTTAGGGGAGACCACTCCCGCTGGTTTAAGTTAAGAAATAAAATATACATGCATATCAAAAAAATTTTAATTTTTACATATTTACAAAAGTACAAATCATTTTTTAGTTAACTATTAAAGTGAAAGTTAATTTAAAAGCCGTCATCCACATTACGAGGTAAACTGCATTTGATACTTACAGCAGGGAACATTGTTCTTAAATTTGATACATTGAGTTTCACTTCCGCAGCAGCATATGATACATCTAACAACTTCATTTTCTTACAATTCTGTAGCAAGCTGTAAATATAATTATTTTTTTAATATCAAGAAAATGAATTTTGTTATAATAAATATTTTATGAGCTGCTAGAAATTTCCAACAAGTTTTTTTTTTAATATAAAATAATATATACAGTGCACACCAAAATATTGAGCATTGATATAAAATGATCAACAATACTATTTGTTGTTCAAGAGTTTATTTCTCCTGAAAGTTACTATTAGCTTACAACAGTTTGCCTAATTTGGGTGATCAAAGTAAACATTGTCTTTCTGTACATCATTCATACAGATTCTGAAATATATTTTGGAATTAAAATTGCTACAGATTCCTACTGAAGGTGAAAATTGGTTCACACTATGCAAACAAGTTACATGGTCAAACACATGCTCCTTTAACATACCTATGAAGTAGTGTAAGATCAGGGGAATGGGACAAATATGGGAGGTCAGAGCATTCACCCTGGAAAGGTTTCCTGTAACATGACTGGAGTGTCTCCGATTATTTGGCCAATTGTCACATTATGTTAATACAAATGTCTACTCATGTGTAATTATAGACAACAGAGTTTTCAAATCTGACCTTCCTTCACAACTTTTTGAAGGAAGGTCAAGGATAATGCTAAATTCTGAATGCATTATTCTCCACAGAGGGACTGATTTCCAAAATTAATGGCAAAATGTAACTTCTTTTCCAATACTGGGAACCAATGGAGCTAGAGCTATGATCTATTGACAACATGAATACACTTTCAAGATGTGTGAATTTCAGTGCTGTACACTTTGGCGCATACTTGTATTTAACTCAAAAAACAACATATAAATTGAGCTAGAGTTTTCATCTATACTATATTTATTTAAAAATAGTGTTTTTTTTATTATTCAGAAATATAATAGATTAATTTGTAATAAAAAAAAAACTCTTTTTGACATGGCAAGTGTGTTTGGCATCTAGGGGGTAGCTAAATTTATTGTGCATAAGAATGTTAGTTTTTTAACAGAATAGCTGTGGAACTTGTTGAGAAAAGATACCTGTCGGCTCCTGAGCAAAGGATTCAATGATTTAATTCTGAAAAATAGCTCCTGAGAAATTCTTTCTGGTACTAATAGTTCAATTACAGTCCATTGTGAATTAAAAATTATTAGTTATAAAGATTAATATATATTTATAAAAAGTAAAATTAGGTGTTTAAAATATATTACCGACAATTATTTTAAAAATACATACGTCTTTAGACCAGCTAAATTATATTCACTTGTTCCAAGGATGTCCAATTGTTCCATATCTGGACAATGCATTGCTACGGCATTAAGCTCATTGTTTGATACTGTTCTGAAAGAAAAAATACATACATATATGTTTTTAACAATAAATATTATATTTAATATCCATATTATTCATCTCACTATATGTCCATTTACAACAATTCAGTACATAAATTGCAATTCAAAAGGTATTAGATTATAAATTATTTACTTCCTTCAAGTAGTCAAAGCATTTTGTTATGGCCTGACTTTGTATTTGAGAGCACAAATAACTATTATGGTCAGATCTGGAATATGCAAATTTGTTGGATTTACTTTTTCTTGGATATCCTGCAGCAGTAATATACTATTTATAGATTTGTTTTTATGTGTAACAGATATGGATTCATATTACAGCTTTCCCTCTCGATATTCTTTTATTTTATCATTACTGTTTACTTTTGTGGAGTTTTTCTATTCAGTTTTGTATTACATTTTAATTTATTTATCTTCATTTTATTATAACTATTTAATTTCAACTACACGCGATATTAGAATTTTAACCTTTATATGCTGAATGATGCTGTTCTGAAAGCTATTCCTTAGTTATATTTTTTATATAACACTGAAATATTGTTTTAATTTCATTTTTAGCTAAAAATAAAGATTGAGAGTCATTGAAATTTCAATAATTACTAATATAAGCACATAAGAGACATGTCTATATAAATATTTTTCAAAGATCTTCTTTTCCCATATGCATACCAATTAAGGTAAGAATTCAATTGAAATAATCAAAATATATAATATAAATATATTAATTAGGAGTTGTTAACCTAATATTATTTTGTATGACATAGTGGGGTACCACAAAAATTGTGTTGAACTAGAATGACTAGATCCATAACATGCTAAACAGAAGTGAAATTAGAGTTCTATTTCAAACTATAAAATATTGTGTTGCCTGCTAACATATATGTTTGCCTGTAACCATCTATTCAACATCCTTTTGGACAGGCAAAAGCATTAACTTTCATGCTTTGCATGTGTTGTTATGCTGCCATTTCCCTCATAAACAATTCTTAGTATTTATTTTTAAAAAATTTAGATATAATTGTTGGTCAATGCATGACTTTATTGTCATGTCATAATACATTCATGTCTTTTATCAAATAACAAAATTTTTTAATTTTCTTCTGATAATGTTTGAAATACAGAGTGTAATAATCCTTTAAAAAAATGAAATGTTAGTTATACCTTATTGCTGTCAAGAAAAGCTTCTTTAACTTTGGGCAGCGTGCAATAAGATGCTTGATACAACCACAGCTTGCATCGATTTGGTAGCTGCAATGATAACATATTTGAGTTACAATAAAATCAGCAAATTACATGGCCCTTCAGATTAAATTTCCATTTTTAATTAAAGAAATGGAGATATTTTTAAAGTGAAAGAGAAGCTTTTATTACGAAACAAAATTATAGCTATTATTTTAAAATTTTGGAATTAATTACCTACATTTCATTCCAATATGGATTTTTAATGAATTTCCAAGTTCATCACCACAGTTTTATTTAATTAAATTTTGCTATGCATTTCAGATATATACATTCAAATAAATTCCATTTTATTCAATATTTCATAAGATAAAGAAAATAACTTAAAACAGATTTTAATAAACTTTATAAAACTGTATAATTTTTTTTAAAACTCGTATATAGAGAAAAATTATAACCGCTAACATTTTAATTGTTTTTTTACACAACTTGTTACAAGAACTTTTAAGTAATTAAATCTAACAATTAACATAATTTTAAAATTTGCTGAATTCTATAATACTTTCATAAAGATATATATTTTAAATATATTATACATGTATGAAATGCTCCATGTTGTAAATTAATGTAATTTTTAAAATATTATTTCAGCTTTTCTCCATATATTTCTTTCATCAAACTATATTTAGATATCAATTTTGTGAAATATATTTTTATTAGTTAATTCACAGCCCCAACAGTGTCCCTAAGATTGGTCAACCAGGCATATGCCCAGGGGCTAGTCAAGACCTGCACTGAGCTACCTTATGCATTGATCAGAAGCTGTTATAAGATTCTGAAATTTAACTAAATATATTTCCTGCCTTTTTATATTAATATTAATGTGTCATAAGTTAAATATTATAATTTAGATAAGAATAAGTGTTGTATATATTCCTTTCTTGTATTAAAAATTAAAGTTTTTATTTATTTATTCACTTTATTTACTGGGGCCTCAAAATCCAAAGGATGGTGCTGCATAGATTCTTGCCAGCACAGTACTTCTAGATTCTTGTTACATTATTAAGTTAAAACACATTATTATATCATTAAATTAAATTACAAAACTAGTTCGTCAAGTTACGATAGATATTTTTACAGAAAATTGTCTGCTTTCAATTTCGATAAAGAAACTACCAGGGACATCTTAACAATTTTGAGCTCCCTGGACTAGAGTAATTTGGCACCCCATCAGAACTGTAAGTAGGAATTTGAATACCTATAACCCAACAAAAATACCTACCTACTTACATAATAGAGGAGCAAAAAATTGCAAAGTTTTATTTTACTCTGTGTTACCAAAATATTTTTATAATGTATAGCACAATAGCAATCCTACTTAATGCAATAGCTCTATAAAGATTTGTAAACTTGTTGCATTTTTAATTAGGCAGCGGTGTAGAGAATTGTCAAGTTTTAAGAGAGGTCACCCCCTTGGGTGTTGTGATTTTTCTTCCACTTTATGTCTGCAACATTTCTTAAATAACCTTAAGGTTATAGTTGCAGGGGCATTATGTTCTCTGATGATTAATGCCTTAAAATTTTGAAAATTGATGCTTTTTTGAAATATGATTTTGCAAGCCAGCTTCTGCCAACCCTAATTAACACATGATTAATTTTAATGGTTAGATTACAGATTTCAAGAAATATTCAAACATTGGCTCCTGTATTAATATATTTTGAACGGATATACATCTTTATATAGCATTAGAAAATCGATGGCTGTCTAGTGGGCTCCTGTGCCCACCAAACTGTAAAATAGCTGTCATGGCTACTAGGTACAGGGGCACAGAGCGGCGTTCCGTCTAGTTACAAGCCCTAATCATATTTTTATTTTTGCATACATGCCAACATTGTAAAGGTGGCTGTCCGTTGCAGAATGTCTATGAGGGTGGCAAATGCACGCACACACACAGAAACAGACGTGTCAAAATTTTGAATTTATGATTATTTATATATTTCATCATATTTTAAGTAATAATAAATTTCTATTTTTCAGAAAAATATCTTATCTGAACAAATAATACAAAAAATATATATATCACTATTATTAGAAGAATTAGAAATATTTATGTAACATTTTTCAAAAACATGAAATGTAGAAAATAAATTGAAAAATTACAACATTATAATTCAAGAAACCTGCACACTTCAAAGCATGCATTATACAAAATACTGATTAATACTTAATATTAATAAATGATAGAATAAATATCTCCTGAAATTTGTTTGCCTTTTCCAATATATCTTATTTATAGTAAACAGTAAAATCAATAAATTTGCTAGGAATGATTCCTAATACTATCAAGATTTAATGTCTAAGAATAAAAAAAAGTTTAAAAAGTTAATGCCCTAAGTATAAAAAATGTAAACATGTTTACTGGGAGAAAAAAAAAGTAAATATTATTTCAGGAATATATAAATATTGCAACTGATTAATAAAATGCCTCCACCCCAGGGGGGGGGGGGATCATTCCCGTAAAAATTTTAATCTTATTCGTAGTTCTATAGTTTGCAGAAATTTTCAATAAATCCGTAGCAATTGGCATGTATGTTTTTAACATATTTAAAATAATTCAATAATTTTTTTGTTTAAAAATTATAATAAAATCACTGTACAAAATTTTTAGGCACCCTTGGATCAGTAGCGCCCCTGGGTGACAGCAGAATTAGCCCATTGGATAAGACGGCTCCGGATACCACAAGAAAATTAAATTAAATTTTGTACTTTTTTAATGATCTCTGTCCACAAGAATTTGATGCAAGTAAATAATTTAAGTAAAGTTTCAATTATGTAAGTAGACTGTGTAAAAAATATATAGTCTTAACATATTTAAGCAATACTAACTTACCACCAGCCCATATCGAGCTCCACTAAATTACTACATTCTGCTATTGCATACACTGCTGCACATCTTAATTCAGTAGCTCGCCACACATCTAGAGTTCTCAAACTGGATCTATAATTAAAAATTGTCACAAATACTGCTTAATGTGGTTAAATTATGATCCTGACTGTTTGATAACATTAATTAACTGATAACAATAACCAAAACAAGAAAAAAACTTTAGTCATTTTTATTTAGGCATTATTTTATTTTTGACAATATGTTACTGGACTTGGAAAACTAATTTGATAACGTACCTTAAATTTAAGATATTTATCTTTTGATATTATTCTTTTTAAGGTAAATTTATTTTATTGGTGCTTCTATAAAATACATAAGGAGATTACATTATATACGAATCACATCTTCTGCTATACCTGCTCTATGCATCATATTCTGCTCTGATGCATTATAAATGCATAAGACAGTTTCTTAAATTATGAATCACGTGACCTCATAATGTAATCTCATGAACTTTCACTTGAATTTTTCTTTCAGATTCTTTAATACTTGCAACCAAAAATAAATAAAATCATTTTGTCCAACAGAATTTCATTAAAATTTGCTGAATAACTATTTATTTATTTATTTATTATCTTTAAATTTATTAGTAATTAATATTTTACTTTCTTTTTAATCTTCTTAACAGGGGTAACACAATTTTTTTTTTCCTACTGAAAAAGGCTGGCAAGGGGGGGGGGGAAAATTAAAAACGAAAGTTAAAAGAAAATTTTTTGCAAAAAAAACAAAAAAACAATAAAAAAATTTCAAAAATTTTTTCTAATTGAAAAATAAAAAAAAAAAAAAAAAAAACCTTTAGAATATAGATGACAGAAAATACATTTTTTCCCTCCCCCCTAATAAAAGTAGCCTTGTATACTAAATTAAAAACAGTTCTTTTAGTTCTGAACAAAAATAACTTTACTGAAATGTACATGTAATGGTGGATACAACTTTTAATGGTAAATCCAGGATATATTTTGACTACAATACTACTGATTTAGTAGAATAAACAGAAAAATGCTTTTTTTAAATGATAAATCAATATTTAAACCAAAAATGATAAAAATTGATCTCACATAAAGCTACTTATCATGTGCAAAGTGTGGTCATGTGTTATCGAAATAAATGAAGTGCAAATAAAGTTATTAAAGCTTATTTAAGTATACACAACATAATATTCAGTTATGGAAAGAGAATATTAGAGGTATATATGAGTTTTTCAGCAAAATTAATAAGGATGAGCCAAATATTCTTTTACAAATTTTCAAAGAAAGGAAGAAATTACAGAAACAATGAAAAATTGAAAATACACAATGTGAAGATTTGGGAATATAGCTTTAGTTATATAAAATATTTGTTTTAGTCCTTTACATCACAAAATTTTCAATTGACTAACAATGAAATAGGAAGAAATACAAATAAATTCACATCAGAAGCTCATAACATTAAACTTACTTTAAATATTTACCAACAGCAATTACAATATCATTTATACTACGTAGATCTGTACAGCCACCAAACAAAAGATGTTCCAATTTCAAAGATCTGTTTTTTTAAAGAAAAAACATTTATTAAAGAAATAAATAGAATGACGCAATAAACACATTACTTATTATTAACATTTCTTATCACTTACTTAACAATGGCATTTAAAGACTTATCATCAATCTTGGTTCGATAGAGATCCAAGTAAATTAATTTTGACATTTGTGATATGTATTTGAAGCCACTCTGAGTTAAATCTTTTGCATGACAACATCGCATATCCAATTCTAAAATATATCAAAAAGTGAGTATAAATTTCTCAGAAAGTGAAAATTAATCTAAATAATTTTAAAATATACAATTGGATAAAAAAAAATATTAACAAACTTGCTGATATTAAATTTTTTTACTAAAGTTCAAAAGATGAATGAATTATTAGTAAAAAACATTCCTGCAAAAAGAAATGGCAACTATTTAAAGGACAAGATAATTTAGTGTAATATAATAATATATCAATAATTGATATGATACTGATCAAAGAAAAAAGTGATGGAAAATTTTTTAAAGTGCAACATTAATCTAATCATAGAAAATTGCTTAAATTGCAGCTAATAATTCCAAATTTTGAAAATAATTCAAAAGTGCGTTTTATACATGCTGTAAATAAAGAGAGAGCTTTTGCACTCAGAAGACAGAAATTATCAAAAAAATTAACAGAGTTCTAAACCAAAATATGCATTCTAAAATATAGAACTGCAAACATCCTTTTTATTTCATAATAATATTCAATAAGGAAAGGTTTAAAAATTTTAATGGAATTACTTTGAGTAGATACCACTATAATTAAAAAAATAACAGTATGTATTGCGATTACAATAAATTGGAATGAAAATTAAGAGAATAAGTGCAAAACAGTTTTTATAGTGACATAAAATATTTCTAACACAAAAATGAAATGTTAATCATTAATATATATATATATATATATATATATTAATTTTTACATATATTATAGATTTATTATTTTTTTTACAACATAAGAAATAGAAAAGTTGGTGAAGCATGTCAAATAAATGAACAGAAAAACAAATTTAGCCACTAAAAATAAAATTCCATGAAACGTAAATTGGGAATTTGCAATATAAAATACAGAGAGGTAAACAAACTTTTATCAAATAAGAAATTACAAAACTTTATTAATTTTTTTAAAATCAGAAAGATAAAGTATAAAATTACCTTTTAAATGAGGACAGTAGTTTGCTACAGCTTTTAAGCAATCGTCATTCACAAAAGAACAATTTGCTAACCTCAAGCTTGTTAAATTTTGACAGTTAACTTCTAAAAATCTGAAAGATCAGGTTATTAAAAACACATGAAAAGTAATAAATTAGTATATCGGTCAATTTTAATGGTATATCCATCACAGTTTTTTAACATTTGGCATTAACTAAGTTTTATTCATCATATTACCAGAAAAAATGCTGAAATGATTTTTTTTATTTACAGAAAACAAGTGATTACATTCATTTCTGTTTTTGTATCTTTGGTTGCTTCTCAAATTTATAAAGAATGTTAGACAAGTCTATACTTGGAAAATAAAAGAATGCCCATTCCATTCTAAAATAAAGACATCTGTTTTTTATAATGCATAAAAACATTTCTTATCTCAAGCAATAATTAATAAATATCTTCAGACAGAAATAATAAGTTTACAGCTATCTTATTATTTATGCACTTTATTTTTAAAAAAAACAGTATTGATGGAAAACTGTAGTTATTCATATTAATTTTTAATATTAAAAAATTTTAACAGATAAAAAGAAAATACACCCATAACAGATTTTAATTAGATTATGACTGAACTTGTAAGTATTCCTTGCACTATAAAAATAACCATTCTGCATTAAACATAAAAGGGCAAGTCTCAAGGCTGGTTTTGGTATTAGTCATTTTTCATTTCAATTCTCACAGAATGGACTAAATATATTCTGGATTAAGTTTAAAAGAAGTATTCTATTATTTTTTCAAACAGTATTTCATTTCCAAATATTTTAGAGGAAAATTAAAAAGTTGCAGTTCTTACTCTATAAAATATGAAGTAGTTATTCTACCTTGTCCTCCACACCAAGATATATTAAGTTTCCGCAATAAACTTAGTCTTGGTTGCAGCGATTTCAGAGCATTCACATCAACCTAATCAAAATATAAAAAAAGAATCTATTAAAACAACATGCTGCAAGACTGTAAATTTGTGATATTTAAATAAATGCCCCTAGAAAAGAAATTTACAAACTCCACACTTATTTAAGGCTATTTAATGTATAAGGAACACTGGAATAACTAATCCACTGATGACGCTCTTCGCCGGAGGGGCTAGCATATGGCACAATTTGGGA
Source organism: Araneus ventricosus (assembly GCA_013235015.1). Lineage (NCBI taxonomy): Eukaryota > Metazoa > Arthropoda > Arachnida > Araneae > Araneidae > Araneus > Araneus ventricosus. The sequence continues at coordinate 489,853 of BGPR01000543.1, forward strand.
GGGGCATTGTACAGAGTATGCCAGGTCAGTTTTTCTACCCTCTGTTTCATATTTCTACCTATTTTTCTTAGTTTATTACTTTAATCTGTTCTGGAACCATAAAAGAGAGAAATGGAGAAAAAAATGACAGATAAAATAGAAAAAGAAGGAAATTTATTCGACATTGTTGAATAAATGAGCATCTCCCAAAATGAGTCGATCGCGAGTGATCACCAGATGTATAAAATTTTTGGCAGTTCTCATTGAAAGAGTTGAAAAATACTCTTACTCCAGCTAAGTTATCAGTCTTTCTGCGTGTGTTCATCATGTCTTTGTCTTCAAATCTGATGGCTGAACACAAGTTTCTGGCATACTGAGTTCACCGGTGTGACGCAAGCACAAAAAAAAAATATTTAGATTGGAAGGCAAATGTCAGACTGAACGATTGGCTAGACATATTGTGCTCGAGAGGTGTTCCTACTAGGTTAGAAGGAAGGAGAGGGCTCAGGTCGAAAATTCACAGCAAGAAATGACAGCCCCTCCAACTAAGAGTTAATTATCCACACAAATCAATTATAAAAATATAAATTCTTTTAATTATATTTAATCATTTTAAGAAATAATAGCATAATTTAATATTGGTTTTGTTAAAGTGCTATAACACTGAAAGTTTGCAAATTTTTTTAACAGCATCATAACTTGTACTAATAGTTTGATAACAAGACAGATAACTGACTAGGTACATTATTCTTTTCACTCTCTGCTTATTTAAGATATTCAGATTTATATCTATGATAATTCACTTAGAAATGGCAGTGTTTGAGTGATTAAGTCAAACCATATCTCTGTCTTTAAAATATGTGAATTTAGACAATTGTGCATTAATAAAATCAACAATAGTAATAAATTAGCTCTAATAGTACTTTCGAAAGAAAAAAGAGCCTCTGATGATTTTTTCCCCTTGAAAATATCTGTCAAGACACACAAATATTTTTGTATTAATTCAGTGAGTATTTACTTGTTTGGTCCCATTGTACTGGAATGAATGGATGTATACCATGCATTGATTTGGCATGTACTGAATTTCATTTCAAATTCACTTAATGTATTTGTTATTAGAAAGTACAAAGTATATGGATAGTAAACTATATAGATGACTGTTCTCAAGAATTGACATATGCAATAAATAATTCTTCAAATTTTAGTAATTTTTTTTTATAAAATACAGTTAACATATTTTTTTTACAAAAATAAAATAATAACTTACTAAGTACCAATAAAGTTGCAAGTTTAAATCCCTGTATAATGCAGGATCATAACATATCTTCTGAAATATTCTAAAAGGAAATGAAAGTATATTTTTATTTCAATTTATTGGAAGAAAATGCCATAAAAAATAGAAAGAACTTTGTTGCATGAAAAAATACACTACTTTGATGTTTTGGAAGCACTGCACAAGCTCTGAAGATCTAGAAAGCTAAATATGAAGGATGTCACTTCACTCTAAAATAAAATTGATATATTTTAAGCAAAATTTTTTATTTCAATTAAAATTTTAATTAGAGATTTAAACATCTATATGAACTTACTGGCAATACATCCAAGCAAGTTGAGTTTTGTGATGTTTCATCCGTGAAAACTGTTTTCTGCCCACTATTTGTGAGACACTTTTGAATACTTTCTTTTTTGGATGACTTTGGGAGATTGTAACCAGGAAAATAGTTACAAAATCTACATTCACCATAGAGAATTAGACCATCAATTTCACAAAAATAATCTAAATGCTTGTGATGAAATTCAAGCCTGTAGAAACTGAAAATAAATTACATTAATGTATTTACATTTTCAATTAGACAAATTACATAATTTAGTCCATTGATCTTTAGACTGAATATCTGAAATATTGTTTTTCCCCAACTCTGAAAAAGTCACTAAATATAATTATCCACCATTCATTAATACTTACTCGGTCATAAAATCAATCCCTTCAACTTCAACTGAGAAGCAATGAGATTCTTCAGGTGGGAGGACTTGAGGCTCTCCTTTCCACATAACTACCCATCTATTGAAATAAAAATACAGTAAAGCAAGTGAGGTTCATGGAATAGTGAAAGGGGAAGAAATTAAGTTCAGAATAAAAGAATCCAATCAGTTATGAAGGTTCATAAAAACAACATGAGAAATATCAGACTTGATGTTTCTACAAAAATAAAATATTTTTTTTTTATTAACTCTGAAGAAAAATTTGGATCTCGGGTCTTTTTTCTTTTATCTTTCAAGCATTAGTATTGTAAAAATAAATAAATAAATCTCCTGTAATTCCAAAGTTGAAAAATATATAAGAAAATTAAGCTTAAATCAATAATAACTAAAATGAAATGCAATTTAATGTTATTTAGCTCATTTTAATAATATATTTTAAGTCAAAGCAAATTCTTAACAATTTTTCTTACAAATAATGAAGAATCCCTCTCCCCTCTTCCCTCCAAGAAAGAACAAGGTTCAATGTAATGAGAACAAAAGTATTAAGCTATGATTAATTTTTTTAGAGAGAAATTAATCATAGCTTACTTTTTAGCTATAGCTAATTATTAACAAATTATTAATTTTTGCCAACATTTAAACAAAAGAGTCAGTGGCAGTGTTCTTTCCTTGATTTTCTAGTATACTCCCACAGAAAAAATGTCCCTTACACACATGAATGATGCTAGAGTTTGCCTGAAAAGGGGGGGGGGGGGGTTTTCCCCCATTTGGGCACGGTCTCCCCGACGGGGGCACGACCTGCTGTACGGGGGGATACAAGTGTAATGAAATTGGTCTCAAATTTCGCCAGATTATTATCTATCAACTATAGTTGAATACCCTGTATAAATATTTTCCCCGACGGGGGACCCAGGCTCCCCCTCTGGCACCACCCCTGCTTACACAGTAGAGGACCCGATGGTTCCACTTCTTGGAAACATGCGAGCTGAGGCCACATGACACAGGAGGAGCATGGTTTTTGACTCCATCAAGCTGGTTGTTTTTTTTAGTTATCTATTTTACATGCACATAGACAGACAATTTTCCTGTTGAAGAAGTTGACCCAAATACTGGTACACATCTACAATTTTGGTATAATGACTACATACCAAATTTCACGCATCTAGCTTAATGCATTTTTGAGTAATCATGTCATAAATGAGTTTGATAAAACTATTTTTATCAAACTCATTGAGATCTAAAATAAGGAGATATCTAAAAATCTCATGGTTTAATTTTTTGATGATTAGATACTTTCTCTCTGTATACCAAAAAGTAAAAATACAACATTTCCATCATTAAAAAAGCAACCAGAAAAAATCAAGTTAAATAATATACTGAAAATTAAAGAGTAATAAACACTTCATTCCCTATAAATATATACAAGCTTACTACAATTTACTGAAAATACTCAAACATTAGATTTACAAGATAACTCTGTCATGCGCAAACAAAGAAAACTTAATCAGTTACATATGAAAATTCCTAGATATTATACTAAATTGCATTGTCTTTTCAGGCTATGCTAAACTAGAAGATTACTTTTTGGTCTCAAATTTTTCCCCAATTGGTAAAACGTGCAAAATCAAATTTTTACCATGGATGATGTTATAAAATGTTTGCTATGTTTTGACCTTTTTGGAGATTTATGGGCTTATGAAGTTATTTGCTTTCCTTGGACCCTAAAAAAAAAAGGGAATCATGCTTAAGGAACATTTATGATCTAATTTCATTTCTTGGATAAGTAGTGCAGAAATGTAAATCCTTAGCAGTAACTAACTGGACAATGGTAGTGCTGGATTCCCAAACATATTTTATTTTCATCATAACCAACCATGTTAAGAAGAAACTAGGTTTCATAACTATTTCAATGAATATTTAATACTGTATTCATATTTTATCTTATCTAAAAGGACAAAATTTATAAACAAAAAAGTAATTTGGTTTTCAAAATCTATACAGCAACTTTCTAACTTACTTTTCAGTATCATAGCAATAACATAGCACCTTTACAATAGCACCTGGGTTATACACTTCATACACACGAAGCAATAGTGGTACAACTCGTCTTTCCACATGAAATTCTGTAAATGAATTCTAATTTAAATTTACAGCTAATAAGAAATATAGAATAAAAATAAAATAAAATAGAAGTAATAGCAATAAACAATGAAGGAATAGCTTTATAGTATTAAAAAATGTTGTTAAATTGAAATGGTTGCTTTTGAAGTTAAATTATAGAAAAATTTAGAGAAAATCTATTATTTAGTATGTAAACAAAACATATAAAAAATTATCACAAAGGGTTTTCTTTAAAATTTACAAACCAATAAAGTCTTGGCTTTCAACCAGTGTTGTACAAGGAAGTATAGCACTTGATTTCAGATGGGAAGGTAACATTTCCCACCATTCACCATATGTTCTCTAAACAGAACAATAAAACAGAAAAAATTAAGCTAACATACTCACTAAGACTATACAAAGGCATAGATTTTATCATATTTTTGAGAAAGATACTGAAGAAAAGAGAACATAAGAAGAAACTTTTGAAAAAGATTCTCCATATGTTCTTTAAAGAAAACAATAAAATAGTAAAAAAAGGTAACATATTCACTAACACTATACAAAGTTATAAATTTTATTATGTTTTTGAAAAAGATACTGGCAAGTAAATAATTCAGAATCAATAAATTCTATGTATAAAATTCCATGCCTAATATAATGCCATGCCTTCAAGATGTGATTGAGAATGAAAAATGGTACTTCCAGCAAGATGAAGCACATTGTCATAGAATTTTGGTGAAAAAACAGATATTTGGTAATAAAACAGAAAATTTGGTTAAGAAAAACAGTTTGCATTGAATCTCACTCCAATGGATTTATTTTTGTAGAAATACATGAACATAATGTTTATAACTCAAGACCAGCTGCAATCAATGGGTTGAGAGCATTCAATGAAGAATATACCCTAGTGATGGCGGTTATTACGAAAATAACAGATTTTCAGTTATTCAGGTTCTTTCCCCTCTGGTTTAAACTGGCAGTTATAACCGCTCAAAATAACCGGTTTTTCAAAAAAACCTGTTTTCGGTTTTTTTTTTATAAAAAAACAAATGCCATTTGTAGACAAAATTTTTTAGTAATATTGCTTTTACAAGAAATCAATCCATTGACAAATATTTATCTGTTCATAAAGACTTTTTCAGTAATTCGCCAACCAATATATACCTCGAGGATTGGTCTAAGATGATGAAATTCAAAGCTTCATAAATTTTAATCTAATCGAATCTAAAATTGATCCTAACTTCCAATATGGTTTTTTTATCTGGCTATTGGGTTTTAAAAAAATAACCGAAAAAAACCAATTAACCGAAGGAAAAAAACGGTTTTTGGTTTAAACTGGTAGGTTTTCCCATCCCTAATATACCCAAATGCTAGCATGCTTAGAGATATCAGTAATTCTATTGTTCAGTTTTATTAGCAGGGCCTCACTGATCAACTACTCAAATACTTCTGACAGCTGACAAAATTATTTATATGTATACATTAATCTGAATCACAGAACTTCTGATGTAATAGTTATCCAAAGCATGTATATTTTTTTTGGAAGTCCCTGTATCATAATATCTCATATTCAGTACTATCTGCAGCAAAGCCATTTTCTCTTTCTTGTTAACTTTGTTGTACATTTTATTCTCATTATTTCTAGATTAATATTCTTATTTTACAAGAAAATATCAGTTTCTCTGAAAAGTTTACAATCTAAATTTGCATTGGTGCTCCAAACTTTAGTGTATTTTCTTACTAAAACTAATTCAGTTCAGATAAGTTTGTCATATATAAATTCTGGATAGTTATATTTTCAAATACAATTAACTGTAGTTAAGTATTATGGGAAGTTTTTATTTATTTATTTACAGTTCACAAACACTTTTATAGTTGAAAAGATAAGGTACAGTAAAAATATTATTCAGAATAGTAGAGACTGAAAGTATTTTAAAATTAACTTCCAATCAGAATTCACTATTATTCTTTGAAACAAATATTTAAAATCAATTTAGAAACTAATTCAGATTAATATTAATTATCCCATTCACATTTAATATATTGGGGTCATTTTCAAAATTCGGTGCCATTTGGAAATTGAAGAAGCAAAAATAAAATTTCAATAAATACGTAATTTTTTTTCATATTATAAAACATACATTGTTTCTATATATTATTTGAGTATTATTCGTGCATTTCTTTCTTTTATTTATTTTTTATTGAGTTTTTTAAAATCAGACATGATGAAAATTGTCATGTCTGTTACCGGACATTTTCTTTGACATTTGTGCACTTAAGTTCAGCACAAAATTTTGCAAAGTGATACAATATATAAGGATAGAGTCCTTTTGTCTATATAGCAAAGTTTTTTTGCATTTAAAAATAATTGTTTATTTTTTTGTATATTTTGTTTGCAATGTCTGTTACTAAGATTGAATTTTTATAAGTACTTTTTTACCATTAAACAATGTAAAACACATTTAGTGCTGAATGTCTATCATTATCACACATTCTAGACAAAGAGAATTTGTATCTAACTCTAATAGCAGTAATAATATTTTAATTTAAACTTTTTAAAGAAAAATTACGAATGGTAACAGACATGACACAAAGTAACAGACATGACGAAAACTCAACAGTCAAACTTTTATGTAAGGCTTGAAAGTTTAGAACTAAAATATATTTTTCTTTTGGTATATTTTTCCTACAGAACCTTTTACACTGAAAAATATATATAATTATACAAAATTAAACTATACAGTATGGATTGGCAACATTCCATACTTAATCATTATGCAAAATAAAAAAACATCCAATAAATTTCAGTCAATACTTTTCATAGTTTCTAAACTGAGGAGGTTAATAAATTTTCTGAATTCTGATAACAGTGTACAAAAATTAAGGTATAAATCTGCTTAAAACTGCATTTCTTACTTGGAAATAAGAACCATTTTACTTGAAATTATACAAGGTTGATTTGCAGTAATAGAATATCTTAACCATTTAAATTCTTTTGAGAAAAATCAGAATTTCTAGAACTTTAATATTTAAATATAAAATTAATGTTTATTTCTCTTTTTATTTTATTACAGTTAGTTGAGTTCTTAAAATTCTTAATTCTTGTAGAACAGATTTATTTCAAAAAGATATATTTATATTTCTCCTTCCTAAAAAATAACATGGAGATAAATTATAACATATAAGCTACTAACTTCAATTTTAATTGAAGAAAGTTCTTTTCAGAAGAAATCAAGAATTAGCAATTGTGTATCAATAAATTAAACATTTCGATGCTTTATTCATAAAAACAAACCTATATCAGAAAAATGAACTTATTTAAGTTTGTATAAGTACCCAAATGAATGATAAAATGTTTCTTTAATATAGATGAAAAAATTGTCAAAATGCAAATGAATTCATTTTTTGATAAGGTATTCTCTCACCCCTCTCAATATTTAATTTTTTTCTCACTTATAAGATTAATTTCTTATTATTTTATATAGTAAAAAAGTTAATTCAACATACTAATTGAAAAGAATATGCATTATCTCCAGTTTGAGGATAAACAGTTGGAGGCCCAACTATATTTTGAGCAGTATACGATAAAGAGTCATTGCTACCATACTGGGAACTAAAATCGACTACTTCAGATGCTCGTAAGGATATAACAGTTCTTCCTTTTCTAGACGCTGCATTATGCATTTTGTAAAGAATTGTATCTTCTTCTAATTCTACAGGTTTAAAATTTCTGTCGCCCCTTCTCAGCATTATAACTACTTATAAACTGATAAAAACTTAAATATAAATAAAATGTGACAAAAATAATTTGTGCAGATTGCACGATAAAAGCAACTACAGGGAAATAAAACGTAAAACGAAACTAAGTTTTCTCCCCTTGGGAAAAAAGTCATCAAAGTTTATAACACTGTAATCTTTTTAAATTAAGAAAACTTTATAATTTTGATATAATTCTCAGATGATATAAACTAAATAATTTCTTTAAATATCCATAACACAAATTTATTTCATTCTTTTTCCATGCAATCGTGATCAAATATTTCAGGCAGACGGTTTTCGTCACAATATTATTTGTACACAACCTAATTATGTTGCCATTCTACAAATCGAACTTTCCCTTTGACTCATTTCTTTTCACTATTTCATTACAATTATAAATGTTTCAGAAATCATAAATGCCACCCAAAATTTAAATGCGATATTTAATTTAAAACTAATTTAAAATATTCAAAAGATTTATTTTATTCATTTTTAAAAAATAATTTTCAAAATAGGATTTTTTTTCTGATGGTCAAAGCGGTTTAAAATCTGAAACTATAACCGCCATATGACACATCCGTTTTTTTGGTCGCAAACTCCCTGTTAACTTCCGTGTGAAAGTTTAAAGGGAATTTGCTATATTTGGGATATTTAGTTTGTTTCTGAATGAAATAATTTTTTAAATATGATATTATTAGAAATCAACAATCGTATTATTGAAGACATACTACGATTAAAATTTAAAAATGGATTAGCTGGGTAAATAACATTTTTGTTCTTAAGTGTCTGATACCGCATCGATAACATTTGTTTATTTGTTGAATCTTTTGTATATTGAAAGTTCCTTTGCTTTTGATTTAACTAGCCTGTAGTTCTTTCTTATATTTAAAAAAAATGCGACTTAAAAAAGTTCATCCATTCAATCCGGTGTTCGATTGAATTGCTCATAAATGTTTTTGTACATTGTAATTATATGCCCTCAGCTACTTATTTTATTAAATGAATAATTGGTCTTGATATTGAATATTTGATGAGTCTGTAATTATTATTTATAATTTTGGAAAATGCAATGCATTCATTTAATTGGAATTTTTTGGACTAGTTTCTGCGGTTTGATTTGACATCAGCGATCAAATGAGCACACTGTTGTCAATACGCCTGATGTAGAAGAGTTTGAATTTTTGCTATTTACTGTTGATTTAAAATGTCTGTGTATTATAAATCAGCATGTTTTTTTTCCTTTTGATATTTTGAATGAATTTTTTAGGAATTTGTATTAATTTTGTATTTCATTTATGTCAACAAAAAACAAAAATTACATAGGTAGTAGGTATCGCATGGATATTAAATATAAAACTAAAGTTTAGTTCATCTAAAAAGAAAAATTGTATAGATAATGTTACAACCCTTTTTGTGTTCATACATTTTGCAAGTTTGTACTGTAAATATCTGGTAACTGTATGAAAAATAAACTACCTTTATTTTCGCTTCAGAGTGTTTCAGTATCATACAATGTTTTTGAAAAGCCCATTACTGTTTTCAATAAGTTTATTTAAAATTAAAATTTTATATGGGAATGCCAGTTACTGTAAATGTTGATTTCATTTATTTACTTTTGTTCGAAAAATATGTTTACTATTCATTCGATTTGTTGTACTTTACTGTTTATAGCAGTTTAAAAAAAATAATCTTTCTTTATTCATCAAGCAATTTTAAAATATGTAATATTATTAATAATTCATTTGAACTTTATGAATTAAGTTACTGATTTTAATTAATATTTACAAATTGGATATTTTTACTGAAACTGCATAAATTTGCTTTACTTATAACTGCATAAGTTTGCTACAAAGTTTAAATAAGGTATACAAAAATTCAGGGTTGAAATCTACGAGTTGGAACACACTCTTAGTAAAACGGCGCCATCGTGCCAAGTCGCCAAAGCAAGATGGTAAATAAGCGTGCATCGGTCACAGTTAAAAGCTAATTGTTTAATCTTTTTTCGAACCCATTGCGTTTGTGGTATATCGTTCCACTGTCTCCCGTTTTAAATGTTGAATTTTAACAGAACTACTAGCTTTCCTAGCTCATTGAATGTACGGAATCTGTTACTTATAATTATTCTAATGAAGCAGGAAAAATAGCTCTCGCAATGCCTGTGGCATCTGAAGTGGGCACCGGGCAAATTTTTTTAACTTAAAAAACATCAGCGACTTTGCTTTCAGCAAAGTGGGATCCTAGTAGCTTCGCTAGCTTATTGAATGTACGGAATCAGCTTCTTTTAATTACTCTAATGGAGCAGCAGAACATTTGCCCTTAGTAGCATTCAAAACAAGTACAACTTTAAAAATTCCATGCAAACGATTTTTATTACAAGGCAAAGAAAAAATCTCTCAATTATATGATCGGAAAAATATATAAACACTAAATAAGCCCAAGTTCCATTTGTCATTTATTTACTAATTGAAATCATACTAATTAAAATACATTTTATTATTTAATTAAATATTTCAGGTTATTTAAAAATCCGCATAGTATGTATAGGGTTCGTACTCTTCCTGAAAAACTCCTGAATTTTGCTTTTTCTTTCTAAGGGCCCTGAAAACTCCTGAAAATTGTTTTTTTTATCCTGATATTTCTTTTTGTCTTCTGAAAAATTACAATCGAAGAGCAAAAAATAAAATTTATGATAAAACATAAAAATAGGACGTTTCCATTTTTCCTTATTGATAGAAAGTCGTTGGAATCCGGAATTCTTACTTCTGACCTTTGCCGAAAGAGTCTACCTCGCATGTTCCGAGTCACCGCAATCGGGAAAGATGGGAGAATTGATATTTAGTATACTTTTTTGCCAATTTTATAAAAATTGTCCACACTATTATAATACTTAATTGTCCATATCCCCCTAAACTTGATTTTTTTTTTCATGTTATCTCCTGAAAAAATCCTTAGAAACTCCTGAATTTTGCAATCATATATACAGTATGAACCCTGTATGTAAACAACTCAGATCACGCAAAACGCTTGCCATGACGTAAACAATCTAGCCGATGGGTTGCCAATGGAACTAATCCGCTCGATTCTTCAGGTACCATTGGCGATGAAATCGGTGTGTTCCAACCTGTAGATACCAACCAAATTCAGATATTTGATTAAATTTTGTACTTGAAAAATCAGTAGATTTTGGATAGTGTATTTGTCTACTACTTGGATTTTGGACTTTTTCATATTATAAAAAGTTATTTTCCTGATAGACTTTTTTACAAGCATTTTCATTTGAAATGAAATTATTACTTGATAATCATATACTTCATTTACTTTTAAAACATATATTTTTATTTAAGATGACATTCATGAAACTGTTTTCTACTGTTACCTTTATATCTAGCAATTTTATACATTAGGTGTATTTTATAGATTATTTCTAGTAACCTTTCATTATATACCTATGAAATATATATATATTTCATTTTTTAAAGCTGAAGTATAATTCTGCTTTAAAAAACAAAAGACAGGTTTTAACAGAGTGGTGGTTTTAAAGTTGCTTCGTCATAATATTTTGTCTCTGATATTACAATTTTTATTCAAAAAATATAAACCTTCATCTTTGTTATTAAAAATAAACAATTAATTTATTACATTATTTCCTCTGTTATGCATTTTTTAGTACTTTCATTTATTCAGTTATATACAATGTATATGTAGTTTTGTGATTCATCATAGTTTTTTTTTTTTTTTTTTGCTTCTTGTATAGAGGAAAGCCTGAATCTGTAGATGTCACCATTGCAGATTTTGATGGAGTTTTGTTTCATATTTCTAATTTAAATGGAGATAAAACAAAAATCCGTGTAAGTGCTTTTTTAATAAACCTTTTTTAATATGTTTCCTTAGCATGTTCTACTTTCTTCTACATTTTTTTTTTTGTCTTTTAATTACAGGTTAGTATTTCTTTGAAATTCTACAGACAGTTGCAGGAACATGGTGCTGATGAGGTAAAATCGTTTAAAATTATTTTACTTGTTAGCTATATTTGTTGTGTGATTTAATTCATATTTGCTTTCACATAACATTATTGAAGACATTGTCATTTGTGTTAATCATCCGAGCTTGAGGTTATTATTAATATTAACATATACATAAAGAAGTTCATCTGATATGATTGAAACAGCATTTATTTGTTCCAGATACTTAATGATAAAAAAAGGCAACAAATTTTATGAGGATCCTTTCAAACTGATGCTATTTCATTTCATTAACTTTAAGAATAAAACAATCTCAAAGGTCAAAAAAAGAAAAGGAAGTCTTTTTTTTTTTAGGGGTTGTGACTCTATTTTTAGCTTTATATATAATTTTTGTACATAACTTTTTCAGTTCACCAGTGCCGCCAAATAATAGAACCATTTTAGCAATTTTGTATGTGTTCTTTAATTAAAATAAGTGTTAAACATGTAATGCACATTATTTCAATAAAGGTGGTTTCTCTGAAATCGTAACACTCTTTATGAGAATTCATATTATTCATTAAATTGTTTTTCAGAAATGAATGAAATAATGTCTATGCAGTTTTCTCTTATAGCTAAATAATTTTATGAAAAATTTCTGTCATATTCTTTAAAATAAATATTAAAAAATATTTTTTCATGTTTTGGTGAATCCTTTATTCTTGCTATATATCAATCATATGACATAAAATGTAATGTCCCCCTTCTCATTTTAGTTACTACGACGAGAATATGGGGCGTTATTAACTACTCCTGAAGAAGGTATTTTTATAAGATATATTTTCCTGAATTAGAGATTTCAGTTTTTATTTGAAATATATTAGTTCCCATTAATTAAATATTTGTTATATCTAGGGTACAATGTAACTCTCCTTTTTGACTTGGAAAACATTCCTCCTGCCTATGATGACTTAATTTTAAAAGCTGGTCTTTTGAAACGAAACTGTTTTGCTTCTGTGTTTGAAAAATATTTTGAATTTCAAGAAAGAGGTGAAGAAGGTCATAAAAGAGCTGTCATTCATTATAGAGATGATGAAACTTTGTAAGTTTCTGCATATTTTCTACCAGTTAAAACCCTTTTTTTTTCACCTACATAAAACACCATTATATTCTCTTTTTTTTTTTGCATTTTATTAGATATGTAGAAGCAAAGTCTGATAGAGTTACAGTCGTTTTCAGCACCATTTTTAAAGATGAGGATGATGTTGTAATTGGGAAAGTGTTCATGCAGGTAAAGACTTTTGGTTACATTTAAACATAATGAATTAGTCTGACATGGATATTTCTGAAAAGTATAAAATTTGAAAAAGAAATAAGTTAAAAAAATTATTAAAAACAAAATTTTGGGTTATAAATGAGTAAAAGTGTGTCAAAACATTCCTGTAAGGCCAAGGGGAGGTAATGCATTAATAATCTTTTTAGGTATGCTGAACTTAAAAGGAAGGGAGTGCTTAAATTTCATTATATCACTAGCAGTACCCGCACGGCGTTGCCCGTGGTATCATGAATTTCAACAAAATGTTTTTTAAAGCCCACAATGACATAAAATAAATTTTTGAAAACAAAATCAATACAAATATATATATATATTATTGATTTTGACCGCGTATTTCTCTTCGCGACAATGATATTAACTGAAGATACGTTTTTTTTTTTTTTTTAAGCGACAATGAAATTATAAATTATAGAATTCAAAATGAGTAAAATCAATTATAATTTAGTCAGGCTGACGCCTTAAAATGTTTCGATCCTGTTTAAAATAGTTAATTGGTGACATTAGATGCTTTGAATTAAAGCCATTCGACGAAATGATTTCAAATTGAAATTACAGTACCAAATCTACCAATATTTTCGAAAAATTTTTTTTAGGATTTAAAAGATTGTTTCCTATAAACCAGGTGAAATGTTAAAGAATGAAAACCGAATGAAATCTTAAACAATTTCAAATGGAAGAATACGCCTCGAAAGATACAGACAAACATAATTTCTATAGTATTTAAATATATCCAAAATGAATCAAAGAAGAAAAGAAAGAGATTAAATCTTCCACTTCAGGTTTAAACTTTGAAGCCAGATTATGTAAATAGCTCCTTGAAATCAATTTGAATTTTTCTAGTCTTCTCTAACTAAAGATATAGTCAGAACGTTATTGCTTGCGAATGAAGGGAATAAATCACGGCTGTTTTTTCCCGCCAGATGGCGTAGCCAAGGCGAAAAAGTGAGAAAAGCCTTGCTTCTTCAATGCCGGCAATCGAAAAAAATTCTCTTATCCCATCAAGAAATAAATTAATCTAAAATCATAGAAATAAAATATTTTAACAGTTCTTGTTTTAAATCGGAGAAGAATAATTGGTTTACTACCAAAAAATTTTTGAAAATGATATCTTTATTAGAACATCGGATGCAAGAGTTTTAAGAATTCCGGAAAATTTTATTTTTGAAAAGGGACTATTTTTTAAAAAATTCTCAAAATTCAGTAAATTAAGTTAGAAATTCAAAACTAACTTCATTAAAACGGCAATCGCGTGCTCTTTCCGATGGTGTATCTATTTTTTTCGTACAATTATCCGAAATCATGCTATTGAGAAATTAGTGCGAAAAATCACCCAAAACATTAAATAAAAAATTTTCTAGATTAAATTTTAAAATTTCGGCTTCGAGGTGCATTGAGTCACCATTACGACTACCCGTGTGCCAAATTTCATGGCTGTAAATGCAATAGATTCATCTGGGCATCGCAGACACACACACACAAACATTGCCTTTTATAAGTATAGATTTCAAGAGAAGTTGGCTTTCCGTAGTGTTTTGAGAAACTTGCAAATTAAGCCCAACTTTCCATGTAATAGCAACCAAATTTAGTATCCATAATATATTTTTGAACTAATTTTATTCAGTACAGCCATTGTTGAATGCATATTTTACAAGAAAAAAAATTAAGTACATGCTATTGTATTTGGATAAAAGTTATTTTAACTATCCTTTAGTTAATTAACTATTTACTCATATATATTTTTTAAATAAAATGTATCTTGAATATTGACAAGTGACTAATAATTTATAAATAAATCAAATGTTTAAAGGAAATCAATAACCATTCTTTCAATTAATGATTTTTTTTCCAACAAAAATACTTAGGAAATTTTAAATTTTTATATAATATTTCCTATAGTAATAAGCATGGACAGAATTGACTTTTATCCATGAATGAAAACACTTATAATTAAATTTAGGTATGGGGAATTTATATGTTAGGTAATTTGGCATTAACTTGTAAAACTATCTTTTCAGCAGCAGCTGTATTTGCAGTTTTAAAATAGTGTTTATATAATACAGAGAAGGATTTACATTTGTTTGTATTATTCTTTTTATGCGTTGGTGCTTTTTATTTGTGTCTTTTATTTAATGAATATATTGTTAATGATCTGTTGTTATTTTAGGAATTCAAAGAAGGTAGAAAGGCTAGTCACACTGCTCCTCAGGTTCTGTTCAGTCACAAAGAACCTCCTATGGAACTAGCCAACACAGATGCACGAACAGGAGATAATATTGGATACATTACATTTGGTAAGTGATTAGCATCTTTCTGTAAATGAAATGTTCTAAATTTTGCTTCACTTATTATTTCTATTTTTTGCCCAGTGAAAGATGTAAGCTTAAGTATTTAATACTGAAGAAAAGAAAATATGAAAGTTTTAACACAAAATGTATCTAAGGGTAACATTAGAATTCCTTGTTAAATATTGAGGATGATTGGGATGTTGGTGAAATTTAATTTATTTTATTTCATTTTGTCTATTTTAATTGATAAAAATTTTTAGAAAACTTCAATATTTAAATAAATTTTATTACATATTTTTTTCCAGGCTTCTTGATTAAAGTGTATATAAAGGTAGAAGCAATTTTTCTATGCTTTTATTTTGTGCAATATTGATATTAGCTTCAAAACTGAATTTTTATTAACATTTGCTAAAATAAATTTTAAGCTTGTCTTTTTATCATTTTGTGTTTAGATATTCTATGTGCTCAAAATCAAAAATAACAAAATATTTATTATTAGTTTAAAAAATTCAGAAAGAAAAACTTTTCTTCATTCTAGTGCTGTTTGTTTCAACCTATGCACAGTAACATCTAGGGTTTTTTTTTTATGCTCTTATAGATGTAGTTAATTCATAACATGCAGAGAAGATCCAGTTCTGAAAAGCTTGTAAATGTCAAAAATTTGTATTATATTTGCCATAAATTTTTGGCAATATTCTGACCGAATGTTGATTTTATTTTTGCATATAAAACATTACATTTATTTCACTGAAATTATTTAGTGCTATAGTTAATAAATATAAAAAAAATAATATCTTTACAGTTCTTTTCCCAAGGCATACCAACAAACAAGCTAGAGACAATACTATAAACCTTATACATACATTCAGAGATTACTTACATTACCACATCAAATGCTCAAAAGTAAGTTATTTTATGTGAAAGTAAGTAATCGTGTGATTTATAAATCAACTTCTGCTGTATATGTATGCTTATGTATTCTTGTTGAAAGTCTGTATATTATTTGGATACTTTTCCATTAGTAGGGAACCAGTGCTAGCATCATGACAACTGGTTCCCTACTAATAGAAAAGTACCATTATTTGTATATCCTGGATGTTACTACATGAATAACTTGATTAGTGTATGGTCATACAACTAATGATAACAAGCATGACCATTCGTCTTTTTTTTTTAACTATAAAATAAAGAAAGTCTCCCCATAATCTAGTTGCTAGGTGTTATCAAAACAAGAATGTGGCCAGGTGTACAGTTTCAGGATTAGAGGTTCATAGGGTCAAAATCCAATGGTTTGAGACATACCCTCACATCAATGTGGCATGAAAGATTGGAGAGTGTGTGCTCAGACTTCATCATTAGGCCCATATTTAGTTCTTATCAACTGATCATAGTTCAAAATTACCAGGTCCATTCTAAGATAGCCCTCATTCATCTTCAAAATAAGTTGTTTCTATAACGAAACTAAACAAATATATAGTAAAATAATATACAAATATATAAAAAAGTATAGAATGTTTATATTTGTCAGTAATGTTTTGATGAAAGAAACTTAATTTACTTGTTTGTCGAATAATTATATTTCCAGATGTTCCTAAAATTCTTCTTTAACATGCATGTCATTCCTTTTACATTTCATAAAGCCCTTGTAATATTTTAAAGCTTTTCCAACTTGCTTCCAGATTTTTTTTTATTAAGTAATTCAAGTATAGAATGTATATTAAGTTGCAAAGAAAGCATTTACTTTACAAATTATGTCCTGATCTAGTATTCCCTTTGTATTATTCAAGTTTTTAGATTTATAAATTTCATTTTCTATTAAAATTTTTATTGTCAATATATAATGAGAGATTATCATTTTGTTTAAACAAACTATCCACTTAAAATTATAGTTTATCTCTTAAATCAACACTTGTCAGATTTGATGCAATCCAAGAAAACAGTTCTTTCTAAATGAAATGAAAATTGTTCAGAACCAATATGCATATTATACCTTTACTTTATTTGAAACTTTTTAAAAAAAATTTTCTTATGAATTCAAAATTTATTCTAGGCGTACATCCATTCCCGTATGCGTGCCAAAACGTCAGACTTCCTAAAAGTTTTGAATCGAGCCAGGCCTGAACCTAAAACTGTTGAAAAGAAGACTATTACGTAAGTAATTTTATATTGCTTATAATAAACTTGTGTGTTTATGTGTTGTAACGAAATTGTTTTCAGTTTTATATTTCAAATACTGAGCTAAGATGGCTTTATTAATTATCTTGAGATGTTTCGTTTCTTGAGGCGTAGACTGCACGTAATGTGAATGATTGTAATTGATTTAATATTTCAAGCTTAAAAAAGTTAGTTCTTCAAATTTTCTTGTACGACTAAATGACTTTCTTTTGTATAGAGCCAAGTAAATTATTTTGGATATTAAAATGGCTATTTATTTAGTCTGATGCTACAGTGTGTACATTTTAGCAGTGATTACTATATAAAATATTCACAGAATTTTTTTTCTGTGTAATCTTTTACTTGAAGAGGTGGAATTAATAAAAGCCATTCCACAAATATTTGTGTATAAATTTATTTCTTATGAAAGATACAGAATAAATATATACTGAAAGGAATGCAAATATAGATGTTCAGATGATAAAATATGCTGTGGTGATGGTAAAATATGGGTGTCATGACTAAAGATAATCAAAAGTAATTGCTTATGCTATGCAAATCAGATATGACATGTTATAAATTTCAGTGGCGTTAAATATTGCAACTTGAAAAGTCTCTTAGCAGGCTTATAAATTATGTGTGAACTCTATTAGTGACTTAAAAGTTGTCTAAATGGTAATCAATCTCTTGTCTAGTGTTTAGTAGTATTTAAGACATTAACCTCCTAGATTTCGTGAAGAGATCAATATGCTGTAAGGACATCTACACACCTGCTAATGGTGCTCACATTAAATTTCTTGTCTTCTGTAAAGAAACTTTTTGACTTGTCTTCTTTAATACCATTGAAATTTATCATTTGAGTATAAGCTTGAGTATCTCAGTATAAGCTATTACTTTTTAAATACCTTTAGCCCTATATATTTCTAGTTTGTTTGTTATTTTAACTATATATTAATAAAATTGTCATGAATGTCTGTTTAAGAATACTTCAAGTTCATTGTAATTTAAAAAAAAATCATTTGTAAAAGTGATAAAGTTGTATGCTTAAGTTAAATTTTACCCTCTCCTGAAGTAAATTCTCAATTTCTGATCTCATTTTCAATAAATCAGATCATCAGCTAGGAATGGTCAATCAAAACTAAATATTTTGTTGTAATATTATTTGATTATAATCAGACATACACTTGTGTTTTGGTTTTCAAGTTAGCATTGTAATCAGTGGCTAATAGAGAAAATTAATTTTATTTTGTTTATCTTTACAAATAGGTCTAATGATTTTTTTATATTTGTTGTTGTTACTAGAAGTTTGGGTATTCTGCCAAATTTAAATAGTTTGTTGGTCTGTTAAATACATGTTCCTAATCAAATGTCATTTTTCTTTCATTTTTAGTGGACGGACTTTTGTGCGAAGTTAAATGCCGAATGAAGATAAAGAATCAAATTTGTAAAATAGTTCATTCTTTTAAAAAAATTATGAAATCATTGGTGGAGCATTGCTCATTTGTTAGAATAATACAATTTATGAACTATCTTCCACACTTAACCATTTGAATGGCTTTCTGATGTCTCAAGTGCTAAGCAAATGAGAGAAAATTTAATGATTGAATCTGCAATTCATGAAAAATTATAATTAATGTTATGCTCTCTTAATTTTTCTTTTTGCTTTTTTTTCCTTTGCAATTACTTTTGTTGAAAGAATAAATCACTTTGTAATTATAGTTTAATTGGTTAATTGATAGTTTGTGATTTGTGTAAGTTATTTGTATAATAAAGACTTACATTTCTGTTATATAATTTTATATTTCATTAACCAAATAAAATACAATATAGAAGTATTGTTGATATTTTTTTATAGATAGTAACTGTGTTTCTATGCTGTAGGTTTTTTTTTATATATATAGAAAATCAGCAGCATATATTAAAAATATAATAAAACCTTTAACTATGTGCTGACAGTATTTTAAAACATGAATATTATTGAATTATTTCAAAATTTGTGAATTTTCTTTGATCTCTAGATTGTCTTTGTATTATATATTTTTTAAATTTTTGCTCTCAATTTTGTTAATTTTTCATAATTAAATTGTAAAAATAATTTAAATTGTGGTTCTTTAATTTTTCTTAAAGCTAGAGAAAATTTCTAATTCACACTTGCATATTTTTTAAATATGTAAGAGTATTTTTTTTAATGTAATATGATAAATTAAGTGAATGAACTAATATTTTGAACATATATTTCATTAATAATTGAACAAGAATGACCTTAGGGATAATTTCTTTTGTTAAAGGCAGTCATCTGAATTTAATTATTTGCTCTAATCTTAAAAATATGTACTTTTTTTTTTTAATTTGGAAGATTGCTATAGTGAAATAACTAGATTTGCTGTATAAATTACTTGATTAATCTTTTTTAAAATTCTTTTTATGTATAAATATTTAATATAATGAAAATATTTAGAAATGCATTGTTGATTGAAGTTGAAATCAAGTTACTTGACTAAATAGAATAAAAGATGAATGAAGAATTAAAATACCATTGTTACAATATATCAACTATATAAATAATATAAAAGGTGTCCCCTCTGATTACAGCCCAATAGCTAATTTCTAAACCATTAGAGATAGACATATAGTTCCAATTGGAAAAATTCTTTACATGATGGGAAGAATTATATTTTATATTGCTCTGTGTCAATAAATGTACTTCTAAAAAAATTATGAAGTCTAAATTTTCCTAAACCAGTCCTATTAATCATATTTAGTAAAATATTCTTGACACTAAAATTTTAAACAAAAAAAGTTCCACTTTTCTGCGACTAAAACTGACAGATTAGTGGAGTTTTGAATATCTCTGACTTGGACTTGCTTAATTTCAGTGGCCACCTTCAGAAAGATCATCCAATCAATGAACAGCTCTTACTTGATGTGGCCACTGATTGGTTTAAAATTAAAAGCACCATAGCAGTTTTAGTCGCCAAAGAGTATAACTTTTTTGCTTAAAATTTTAGTGTCTTGAAGAGTATTTTACTAAATATGATTAATAGGACTGAAGGCTGTATAAAAATTTCATAATTTTTTCAGCAGTACATTTATTGACTCAAACAACATAAAATATAATTCTTCCCGTCATGTAAAGTATTTTTTTCAGTTGGAACTATATGTCTATCTCTAACAGTTTAGAAATTAGCTTTTGGACCATGGTAAGAGGGGACACCCTATACTATTGCAAAAGGTGGATCATACATATTATTTGAAATCTTATAAAGCATTAAATAATTGTTAGTTGACATGGAAGTCACACACAAAAATTATGCACTCCCAGCATTACTATTTTGTTCAATTTTTTGTCCATATAAAAAGAAAGAGGGAGAAATGCAGATAAGAACCACATGGTATTTCCCTCTCCAAATTCTTATATGGTATAAATTATATAACATTATTCTTGACAGTTATAGTGATTTTTGTTTCTAGAATTAAATTGGAACTATAACTGCTTTGCATCAGAGTTGACTGACTGATTTTTTTTCTTTCATTTGGCCTGACTAAAGAAGGAAAATAAACCAGGCTCTTCGAGAAATAACATACAATTGCAAAATTTAGAATCGATTATTCATGGAATTAGTGTGAAATAAATCTGCCTTCAGTAGACTAGTAATTTTCTGTTTTTTCACCTTGCTTCCATTCCGGAATTGATAAGGATCAGATTTCATCATTAATCTCTATAGATGTTAGTTATTGACTGAAATTCTAGTGTTTTAAAGAGGTAAAAAGTGCAGGAATGATTCAAAAAGTGCTTGATTGCTGGTCAAGAAAATTTTAATGACACATTATATTATGAGAAAAATACACTGTAGTATATTTCAACAAAATCACTTGTCTCTTTTCAAACTCTTCTCATTCTTCACAATTGAAATGAATTTCATTTGCACTTTTTGATCAGTGTGGTTGAAAAACACTACATGTTAGCAGGGAGATTTTTTTTTTTTTTTGCTTTAGACTATTATCTTTAATAAGAAATTGGTTGCTTTCTGTAAAATAAATTAAACTTTTGAGAAAAGGCTGCTATATCTATTCTCTTTGGAAATGCTAATTTTGTTAAAATTGTTGGAAGTTGCCAAACATAATTGTCAGATAGCATTGGATTACTCTTAACTATTTGAAATTTATTACAAGTGATGGAATTTATGTTAGCATGACCATCTTCCTTGTATTTGAATTGATTCCTCTCTTTTCTTGCTGATTATTTTTCCTTTTTGAATTCAAAATTACCTTATCTAATAACTATATATGAGGAAGATAAGCTATTGTGCTTTTGTTAAGACCGAAATCACTTGTTTAGCAATGACACATATCATCTTGGTTGCTAAAAAAAGTTTGAAATGGTTATGTTTATAGGGAAATGAGACAAAGTAATGTAAACAGTTCAACGCTGCTACAGTTTGAAAAAACTGCTGCTTGCATTCCATCTCAGCCAAGGAAGATTAAACTACCGAATCTTGCAAGATGCTCAGGAAATTTACTTCATAACAAGCATATGGATTACCATCGAATGTAATTTAAAACAATAGAATCTTGGCAAAAATTAGCGACATGAATTAATTACTCTTATGACCTCTCTAGAAAGGAGGGGTCACAAGAGGAATTTTGGCATTATACAACTTTGTCGATGCATAAATAGAAACTATAACAAGCTTTGTTCTTTACATATAACAAGAATTTATAGAACTTCCTGCTTTTTGTCATAATGTTTAGGTCGATACAAAATGCCTCAAGAAAGAACCCACACCATGTCCAAGTTATTAAAATAGAAGAAAGAAACAAAAGAGATTATTGTGTTAGTCAGATTATTTTATTGACCTTACATATTTATCAAGTTATCGTTTTTGCAAACTTATAAACTTGAATTAAATCATTCATAGACGGTATTAATCGATGCCAAGGGATGAAAATCAAACCAATTAAAATACTGTAACTGAGAAGATGACAGACATATTAGAAGCTGAACTTGGTAATTCATGAAAGCAAAGAATGTGATCAAAACGAACGTTAAATTGTTCTATGACTATCTTGCAGGGCATACAGGAAATGTATTACTGCAAAAGCTGGACATATTAAAAATGAACAGAAACTCAAACTGATGAAATTGAATGCAACATTCCAAAAATGCAGTTATTCTTTGGGCAGATTAAGAAAAAGTTATCGTTGATCTCAACAACATATACACTTCTGGACCCTCCAAAAAAAAAAGGAAATTTCACAAAAAATTTCTACGTACATCCTATTCTCAGAGATTTACTGCAAGTATATTGTTTTTGTTGCTATTGCAACCTGTATTCTGTTCAATGGGACTTTTTACGTAAATATCACTTTCTTTGAGCATGAAAATGTTGATATGATAACATTAATCTTTTCCGGCAAAATATTGACTTTCTTTCCAACAAAATTATTTTTGCTAGAAGTTTAAGAAATTTGTGACAGTTTCAAGAATGCTATACATTGTATCAGTAGTAGGCAACTTAAAATAACATTGTTACCTGTTGTCACAGACTCTCTTAAAGGAAATGGAGCTAGAAAATAGCTGACAACATTAAAAAACTAAGAAAGGTGTGAAACAACTTCCTATTCTTCTGATACAAATTTATTACTCTGGCAACATAACGTGGTTTCAGTGTCTGTAAATATGCACTTTGATACATTTTAATTACTCATGGCAAACTCCTTAAGAGTAAGTGAATTTGTAAGAAGGTTTAATTTATTTTGGTTGTTTTAGATTTAGCTTTATTTTGTAACCTCATTTCAAGATGCAGATTTTTAATCCAAAAAGCACTATTATATTTGAAAGGCAAATTTTTACTTGTGCAATAATTTTTTGCAATTTTTAACTCCAAGCTAACAACAGTTCTGTATTGCTCACAAAACAAAATCGAACCAACTGAAATTGCATTATTCTGATTTTAATCTTGAAACTGATTGAGAATTAAAATATTTTACTTGACCAAGATTATACTAGGAATCAGTTATAACTCTATATGTGACTGAAATGATGATTTGTTTTTTAAAAAAACTCTATATCATGAGGACATTTTCTGTAGTTTATGACGAAAAAACAACTCTAGGAAAGCAGAAAAATGTCAGTCGAATTGAAAATAATATATACATGTAAATTAGAAAGAGGGAAAAGAGATAATTACCTTTTTACACCTTTCATTACTTTTAAGTTTTAGGAAAATTTATGTTTAAAATTAAACGTATTCTCTATGTATGAAATACCTTCTAATTGATATCCAGTTTCTGATTCATCTTTAAAAATATGTCCCATTTCGATATAACGTAGTGCAATATGTGCAATTGCACCATTAAAAAATACTTTAAACTTTATTCGTTAGATGGCAGCACCAGCATCAAAAAATTTCCACACAAATTTATGTACGTAATATCTTCTGGCAGCGTGCCAGCCTAACTGACGGAGTTGCATAACAATCGGTGTGGGAGGGGGCTCTCTGGAAAATGAGAGACGAGGGGGTGTGGAGGGTGAGTCACGTGGAGTCCCCCTTCTCAACCTGTGCCCAGAAACGGCAACTTTACCTCCGCGCTTAATTACCGCTCGTACTGATTACGAGGGACCGTAAATTTACATGGCAAAAATGTCGCCCCGGGGTCCCTACGAAATATGTAGCGGTAGGGATCTGTTATTGTACGGAGCGGTAATGAGACTCGGTTCCCGCAACCTATTTATTATGCCCCCCCCCCCCGTACTGATATTCTGTAAGTTTTGTACGTAATACTTTTAACGGGTGGTAATGAAACACCATAAATTGTGGTGTCCCTTTGATTTTGTCGGTGGAAATGTTACACCTGGGTTTTCTGAAATTGGAGACTAGAATTGTCACGGATGATTTGCAAACTGGATTACTTGTAAATTTGATGTAATCAAAACGTTTTGCAATTTGATTGTTGTTGTCCAAACTAATGCTCCTGAAGTTTCTTCCATTAGCGCCTGCATTCCCTGCAAAAGATTTTATTCCTGTCATAAAATTGGGAAATGAATTAGAAAATGAAGTATTAATTATTTTTAAATAAAAAAATGTTCATTTGTCAATTTGTAATAAAATACACAAAATGCTTTCCCTACGAATATAGAAGAATCAGTAAGAAGATGGCGGTATGAATGTTTTCCACTGCACAGAAATGTATTATGCTTATTTGGGATTTGCTATTCCATTGTCGTATCGAGGATAAGTGATGCCCTGGGAATAATATAACGTTTTTGCCCTCAATCGTCATCAGTGGTTTAGCTAGTGTAAATGGCGCCCAGTGTATGGTATTAGTTTTTCGCCCCCTCTTCACATTTCGCTTTAAAAAAGTGACATTAACTCACAGGGCCGCCGAGCCGGGGTCAAGTACTAGATACGGATTCCCACACTGGCATGTGCCCTCTCTTGCGAATTATGACTATGGTGACTAATCATCGGACAAAATCTTTCTTCCGGTTGATCTGGCATATCAAATATTGTTGAAAAAATCTGGTTTCTAGCCACCTAATGTAATTTCGACTAATATAATGGGAATGTGTTAGTTTTATATTCAGAGAAAGTGAATGCAAAAATGCAGTTCAACTCATGCAAAAGTATAATTCATCTCATGTAAAAATATAGTTCAATCCTTGAAAATAAGAAGAAAAAAAAATTTCCTTGTCCCGGCTCAGTGGGGCCCCTTCTGGGCTCGGGCCTGGGAATTTTGTCCCTCCTACCTCCTTTCTCGACGGACCTGTTAACGCATGAATGTGTTGTCTCCATAGCGCCCCCTAAGACTGACGCCCGGAGCATCTATATCTCCCCCCCCCACACACACACCAAATAAATCATGATAAGAATCCTATTTACAGCATGAAAAATCACTGCTCTAGAACTTTCCAACCATCCAAAAAAATCAGATTTATCATGCTGTGTTACACATACTTTTGATAAACTGATATAAATCACATGAAGAAATTCTTTATCTAATGGAGAATTGATCTAAAAATAAGCTCTTTATTAACGAAATAAAAAAAAATTTCATAAGATCAGCATTCGATTATACGAAATCAGTGAGAACTTTGTACTGCGAACTTTGCGAAGTCTTGACTTAAAGTAAAACCTAAATTGTGATTTCACTTTAGTCATTTTAGGTTTTACTTTAGGTTCTTGGTATCGGATAGATTATTCATTTTACAATACAATGAAATGACATTTCTACGAACTTATATGATTCACCAGAAATTTTTTTGAAATAATCATTTGTCTTGAAATATCAAGTAAAGGTAACAAATGTTGATAATTTTAAATTGTTTTTAATTTTTCTTGTTCTAAAGTAAAATGCATCGAATTATCAAGCATCAAGGCGTTGTAATTGTAATAAATATTGAAAGAATTTTTACTTTTTTGTGTGTTCGAAGTATAGACACTATTGTACTCGTACAAATGACAAAAAAAAAAAAAAAAATCGGTTTCGATGTTTAGAAACGAAATTAAACTCCACATTTTATATCTTCTTTTGTCCGAAAACCATTTTTAGAATTATGTAGTCAGACTGTAAACACGATAGCTCTAAAACCCAACAAGCTAGATGGATAAAATTTTCATGCAACCATTGTACCAAAATTTTAAATCCCTATCAAATTTTGAACCAAATCCGCCGACGGTAAGATTGTCTGGTACACGGTGAATCAATAACGCAACAAGCTAGATGGATGGAATTTAGCATGTGGTTTTTACACCAATTTTGTAGATCTGTTTCTAATTTCTGATCTATCCATAGACGGTCTGTCTGTTTATTTGTGTGTTTTTGAAGGTATTAATGCAGAAACTCAACACTCTAAACGGATAAAATTCGGTATGTGACATCACAAAAAAATTTCAATCTGTATCAAATTTCGGCGTAATCCCTCAATGTAAAGACTGTCTGTCTGTCAATTTGTTTATATGCCAACACGATAATTCATAAACAGAACAAGCTGGATGGATGCCAGTCGAAAGCCACGCCCGTCATGGATAACGCGGTTCCGGTTGGCACCTTTTCGCAGAAACGCAACAGTTTGCATGTCATGGCTTCTGGGTTAATTTTATATCAGATTCGCTGCACTATTAATTTAGATTGCAATGCGCATATTTATTCATTATTATAAAGGCCTTTACTACCATCTCTTAATATATTTTTCATTTTTTGGCTGCTAGATGTAATTATTATAGTACTAGAAAATTACCCGTTGTGGTATGACGGGTGCAAATTAACTCTTCATTCGAGAGATTTCCCGTCAAATTTGACTTGTTTAAATAGATATATATGCGAGAGAAATGTTTAACATTGATTGAAAACAAATTAAATAAACATATGTTTTATGATAGGAAATATTTTTTTTTAATTTACATATTTCGTTATTCAAAAAAAACTCTTGGTAAACAACATTCCGTGTGAAGTATTTTTCGTTGTTTAACAATTTTGCTCGTACTTCAGATGTCTAATCAAAACAAAGCACTTCTCTGCTTGTCAAACTTTGCCAAAAAATATTATCAAATTATATCATCACGATTGCAAGAAATAATCAGATGCATCGTGGCGTCCAAACTATATCACGCTCATGATATACTACTGCCGTAATTTACTACTTTCTATTAAAAAACGGAAATTAATTTGAAATATATGATTAATATAATTTAAAATTTCTAGTTAACCATTGATCATAGCGAGATAAATTTTATATCAATCGATAGCAAATTTTATTTTACTATTTTAGAGCTATTAAATTTGAAATTAGAACGCCAATTACTCTTTTAAATTTAGAATTACTGAAATTTAGGTTCTCTAACAATGAAATAATGCTGTTTAACGTCTCGCAGTGCTATGGAGCGAGTTTTATTGTTGGTGACGTCAGAGCGTTACCGAGAGACAGATCTGGGCTATTATATTAGTAATTCGTCATTACAAAGTCCTGTATCACGTACGTGGCATCTTTATGTGAGAGTATATGTAGGGTTGCCATAATTCCCAAGCATTATAACGGGACGTTTAAAAGCTAAATAAATAAAACATAAAATTGTGGGTAGTAGGTAATAGTTTATTTTACTGTGATAAAAAAATCAATAAATTTTAAACAATCTGATAAGATGAACACGTAGAATAAAAAAAAAGGATGTCAGGCTAATCCTTTTTAGCCCAGTCATATTTTAAAGTTGATTTTACTTTCTTAATAGCATCATTTTCTTCTTTCACATAAATATAAAATTGGGCGCAGGTCATTTTAAAATTATAATGACAAATCAAAATTACTTCATTTGTCTTCAGTAACAACTGTTTCTTTTGTCCGACCATTGAGTTAACGTCAGGGAAAATATTCTCTCCACATTAGCATTGTAGGCTGGAATGGCGAATACGTATTCGCATAAATTTATTAGACATGACTTCTGATCAATATACTTTGTATCTGTAAAAAAACTTCTGCCATTTCTCTTCCATACTCAATTTCATAGTTGCTTCGCAGTTTTAGTTGGTACTATTTTTCTCTAAATAATCTTTTAGATATACAAACTGGTTGAATAGGCTCTCAGTGTTGACGAAACGGGGCAAATAGTTATACAGAACTGAGTAGTGAAATATATAGTTCCGTAATAGTAATAATAGTCCCGTATATACGGGACGTATGGCAACCCGAAGTATATGGGTAAAACGAGGGGAGAGCATATTTATAGGAAATAAAATAGATGGTGCAGAAGAAAGTACATACAAGTAAATCTGACAAAATAACCTAAACTAGTCAGCAGGCGTTAAAAAATAAATCTACTGAAAATTCTTTCTAATTTTATTTACAAATTTATTATTGTTATAATTATTTTAAAAAATCCATTTATTATTTAATTAAACCTTTTATTTTTATAAAATTTTGCGATGTGCAATTGAGCCCAATTTATGTAAATAAATATTTCGAGGGGTTGCAGTATCTTGATATACATTTTTAAAAAGATGTTATTGTTCTCATTTACAGCGAGAATAAATGTTCGATATGGTTGCAATTTGTCGAGATATGACTGTCACCATAAATGGAAAAAATGATTCAATGGATTACATACATCAGGCATAACACTAATATAGTTATTAGGTCGAGGAGAAAGTTGGATCGGACGGATCTTTTGAATTTATTGTTGTCATTAAGAGTAATTTATTTTGTTTCAGTTCTAGAAGCCGCTGAATGATAAAACTAGCTGTTTTTGACCAAATTATTACGTAAATTTTAAAATAAATCATTTTTATCACAGACAAAAGCACCAAAATAAAACTGAACATATCTTATAAGCCGAAAAAAAGTCTTTCCTTGACTAAGAGTAGAATTTTCATACATCATTATTATTTTTCTGGTCGAAAGCGTTGTTTTATCTCTTTTTTATTATTTTACTTTTGAAAGCAAATGAGTTTCAAAGAACCTCTAGCGTCAGCATGACGTTTTTTCGTAAACAACAAAGAAAAAGAAATTGCTTTTTAGAGCGTTGTTTTGGAACTGGACCTTTACACTTCCGCATTTTTAAAAAGTCGTTTTATCCACACATGACGGCTTTCTCAACTATTTTTGCTACATCTGGTAAGAAAGCCCTATTTATAGAGATTTTACGCCATTTCTTTCAGATATGTCACTGATTTCAGTCAGATTCCCTTCTCAAAAAACTGCTTTTTCGTAGACAAAACAAGCCAGACTTGGCTCAAGTGCAAATGTGTAAAAATAAATCCGTTGGAAGTTATCCAGCAAGGTACGGGATAAACTCACTGCCACCCAAACAGTTTTGTGTTACAGGAAACATTAGGACGGGTGCGGTTACAGTAGACTTACCTCATTTAGCTATTATTTCACTATGATTAAGCCTTTGCTTCCTGTATTTAGATGTGACAACAAGTTTTAGAATTAAAAAGTACAATTTATTTATATTCTTATGATCTATACAATTAAGTGTCAATTTTAAGTTGCTAATTTAATCTTCATAGACATTCTGAGCCTGTTTTTTTAATTTATTTTTTATTTATGCACTAGCCGCCTACTGCGACCAGCTGGTTCCAGTGGCGGTTTTTCGCACAGGCGTTAGAGGCGGTCGCCTCGTGCTTCACGGCCCAGAGGGGGCCTCAAAATCTATTAGACACACATCGAACTGTAAGGCCGACATAGAGAGGCCTCAAAACAATTTTGCGCCTGTGGCCACATTTTGTCAAAATCCGCCACTGGCTGGTTCAGCAATCTGGTATTAATAGTAATAAGGCAATTAGGGCTGACATTTTCAACATTTCAATTTTTGTAAGCTGAAAGCAATAATTGCATAAGGGACAAAGAAATGAATTTAAAAACACAAACAGTGAACAGGTTAATTAGTATAACTGAATTTTGATTCTTTATATGCAAAGCGAAAATGCACAGAATGTTTTTGCATATAATGAACTTTGACTTAATCCCTTATATTTAAGTGTTAAAAATGATAAGTAAAAAGATTCTTCAAAAAGTGGAAAATATAATAAGCAATGAAAAATTTGAAGTACAATAATTAAATTTCTCAACTGAAATTAATGTACATATTAAAACTAGTTAAAACTCAAAATAACTAAATAAAGTTTTTTCTGTAAAAAAAATAATAAAAGAGAATTGAATACATTTTATGAAACGCAAAACTAAATTCATGATAACTATTTAAATCTAGTCAATAAAAACAACCATTTATAAATTTAAAAAAATAGAATTATTATTGAATTGAAATGCATACAAAACAACAAATCTTGAATAATTATTCTGTGCATAACAAAACAACAAACACACTCTAAGAAATTGAATATATGTATATCTATACTTATAAAAGGCAATGTGTGTGTGTGTGCGCGCGATGTCCAGACGAATCTATCGCACTTACAGCCATGAATTTTGGCACACAGGTGACTAATGGTGACTCAATACACCCCGAAGCCGGAATTTTAAAATTTAATCTAGAAAATTTTTTATTTAATGTTTTGTGTTGCTTTGGATCATTTTCGGCACGTTTACGGCTGTAGTATCTTTTCTAATGATAGTTGAAAAACAATCGATGCACCATTGGATAGAACAAACAATTTTCTTTCTAATGAAATTTGTTTGAACTCCAAACGTAGTTTACTGAATCTTGAGAAATTTTTAAAAAATAGTCAGTTTTGCCGAGAAAATATTGTTTTCGTATTTAAATTTACTGCATCAACCGTTCTAATAACGTTATCTCTTTCATTTTTTCTGGAGTAATGAATGGAATATACCCCCTGATTTAAAACAAGAACGGTTAAAATATCTGTTATGGTTGAATATTAATTAATTTTTTTCTGAAGTGTTAAAATGTTTTCACTGCAATTTTTACCTCCTCGATTCTTCGTAACCAAGGTCGCGGTGTTCCATTCCCAGCATGCATTTCGTCGAAACCATAGAGAAAGAGCACGTGACGTCACAATCCCTTTGTTTTCAAAGCGTCGACAGAACATTCTTATAATTATTGTTTTACATAATGTGGCTTCCAAATTTAAACCTGAAGTGGATGATTTCATCTCTTTTTTCTTCCCCCTTCTTCTCTGATTCATATTGGATGTATTTAAATACCACAGAAATTATGTTTGTCGTATTGTGCCATTTGAAATCGTTTAAAATTTCATTCGGTTTTCATTCTTTAACGTTTTACCTGGTTTATAGGAACAAATCTTTTAAATCCTAAAATTTTTTTTTCGAAAATATCGGTTGATTTTGTACTGTAACTTCAATTTGAAATCATTTCGTTCAATGACTTTAATTCAAAGTATCTAATGTCAAAAATTAACTATTTTAAACAGGATCTAAAGATTTTAAGGCGTCAGCCTGACTGAATTATAACTCCATTTTGGCGAGCGAACCAGCTGGCTGTTTTTACTCATTTCGAATTCTAATAGCATCGTTTGCAGCAAATTTTATAATTTCATTGTCGTTATAAAAAAAAACGTGTCTTCAGTTAATTTCATTGCCGCGAAGAAGAATAAGCGGTCAAAATCAATAATATATATTTTTTGTAATAATTTTGTTCTCAAAAATTTATTTTATGTCATTGCGGGCTTTAAAAAATTTTTTGTTGAAATTCATGATACCACGGGCAACGCCGTTCTAACGTAATTTACTAAATTTTGAGAAATTTTTGAAAAATAGTCACTTTTATGGTAATTTTCAGTTCAGATTTCTTAAAATTGTCGCTCCGACGTTCTAACAACGCTATCAATTTAAATTTTTTTCAGCTTATGACTGGAACGTTTCCGTCGGATTTAAAACTAGAACGGTCAAAATATCTTTTTACGTTTTTTTTTTTAATCAATTTTTCTCTGGTCAGTTCAAAGAGACTTTTCTCTAGCAAGCATTCTCCCGCAGAAATTTCTCCGGAGCCTTTCCAACATGCATTGTTGCAATTTCATTGGCTGACGGTGCAGAGCGCAGGATACGTCATAACCTTCAACTGAATGACTTCGATTATTATTTGCGGCAGTGTTTTAACGTGTTTATTTGTCGCGCATATTTTGCTTGCGGTATAATAATCATTTTCACGTTGCAATGTTTTTCGGATTAACATACTCTGTACTGTTTCCCTACAGTTAAAATGTCATTATCGCGAAGAAAAAGTAGCGGGGAAATCAATAATATGTATCTTTTGTTTTGATTTTATTTTCAAAACTTTTTCTATTTTCAAAACTTTTTCGTGTCATTGTGGGCGTTTATTATTATTTTTATTTTTTTTTATTTTGTTGAAGTCGTGATACCACGGGCAACGCAGTGCGCGTATTGCTAGTAAACTAAAAAAGCACAAATTGTCAAATAATAGCTAATAATAGCAAATGATAAAAAATGAACTAAAACAGGCATACGTTTGGATAATAGTTATTCTCTCTGCGGAGCAAAGTAAA
Source organism: Araneus ventricosus (assembly GCA_013235015.1). NCBI lineage: Eukaryota > Metazoa > Arthropoda > Arachnida > Araneae > Araneidae > Araneus > Araneus ventricosus. The sequence continues at coordinate 522,333 of BGPR01000543.1, forward strand.
TTATAAAAACACACATCGCCATTCAACAGTGTACAGCCAAGATTATAAATTAAGATTAAAGCCAATGACTACAATGAATAAAATAAAACCAAATTTACCATTTTAAAGCTATCTCTTAGGCTTAATTAATCGCCGATAATAACACTGTGGAGAAAAATTTTATAAAATTTGAGAAACATTTATATGAAGAGAGAATTTTCAAACTCAAAAGAAGTGTTTAAAAATTACTGAGCAAATAGTATAAAATAAAATAAGCAAAAGTGAAATTAAATTGGAAGAATTTAAATCAAACGTTTCCTTTTAGGTATGCAAAAAAAGAGGGAGAAAAGATGACGAAGTATTTGTTGACACTGACGAAGGAAAAATTCAGGCGAGACTCGAACCCGAGGTGAAAGGGTGAGAGAAACATGTAAGCGATTGTGCTATCCAGCTCGTGGGAGGAAACGTTTTGAAGCAATTGTCATGGAGCACAGGGAAAAAAGGGAGAGGGCAAATAATGCTGAAAAGAGAGGAATTATTAATATAAAATTGATCTGGAGCGCTTACAATTTACATGAAGTGATTTTTAATATTAGGGAGATTTTCAAAGAATGTTTTGGCTAATTTTAGTTTAAAACAAACTCTTTAAGGCTAGGAACTTAAGCGCATTTCTCAGATCAGTGTTAGAAATGTGGAACGCTTCACCATTTTGC